>VMDR010001404.1:0-129225 GCA_007922815.1 Macrotus californicus | reverse complement strand
CCCCCTCCTCCCCCTCCTCCCCCTCCTCCCCTCCCTCCTCAGGGTGCTGCTCCTTTCGGGCAGCATCTAGCCGAATGGATGCATCTCACCTCCCCGTCTTTAACAATGAAAAAGCAGGACTGCTTTCCTGCGCTTTTCAGGCAGATCTGAAGTGGCGCATTTCTTCAGCCCCTCTTTAATCCGTGTTCTACTCTCACCGTTCTACAAAAAATTCTCAGATCACTGACGATTCTTATTTGATTAGTCCTCCTAGCAACATTAAAGCCTCCGTTTTAACCCCTCTTCCTTTATACCTAATTTTCCTAGTACTTCTCTGACCATTCTTTCTTACTTGCCAGTTTTTTCCCCACTTGCTGTAGATTCTCAGGGTTTTGCCCCAAAAGCCCTCTCCTCGCGCACAAACTTGTTAGCTTCTCCCATCCGTTTCCCAGCCAAGGATACATTTGCGCACTTCAGACCTGCTCTTCCCTCCTGAACGCTCTCGGCTCACCTCAACGTCACCTGCCAGCCTCCTAGCCCCTTCGCCAGTACGTGTCACAGGCGACTCAAACCCAGCACATACAGAGCTGAAATCATCTACCCATTAAAACTGCTCTGGCAGCGTTCCCTGCCTCAGGAGGTGGCTCTACTGCCTCGCCCAGTTCTAGCCAGAAATCTAGGAGCCATCCTTGAATTGTCTCTCTCATAACTCACATCTATCGATCTGCCAATCATGTTGTTCTACATCTTAAATGTCCTTTGAGTCCACGAGGATTTCTATTGCCACTACCACCACTCTGGTTCAAACAACCAGTGTCTCTCACCTGGACCACTACAACAGCTTCTCAAGTAGTCTTCCAGTACTCACACATACTCTTCATCCTCAAATCCGTTTTACACCCTGGTAACACCTTTAGTAAAGCTCCGCATGATGTGGGCCCTTCCTGCCTCTCCTGCCTCTTTACAAGCTGGACTGCTCTCACCCTAGTTTCTGTGCTGCAGCTCCGCACACCTCTCAGTTCCTCCAGGGCTCGCGTCCTTCTCTCCCTGTTGTGCTTTCCTCTTGCCCATTGTCCCCTCCGACCTTCCCACTCTGCTCATCAGGGAAACTCCCATGTAATCTCCTCCTCAGGGAAATCTTCCCTGCTGCCCCAGACTAGTTTGTTTTCCTTGTTTAAACAATTTCTTTTTTTTAATGAAAAATAGATACATTTATTGAAGAAGATACAAGAAATATTGTACATAGGGCAATGACACTTTGGGACCTCACACATTCTCCCAGCATCTCTTCCGCTGTTCAAAACACTGCAAAATCCTTTGTTGGAATCACCATCAGCTGCTCCATCATATTTTACTGAATCTCATCGATGGTTTGAAACCTCTTCCCTTTCAAAGGTGATTTTAGTTTGGAAAAGCCAGAAGTCACAGGGTGCCAAATCTGGTCTGTAGCGGGGCTGAGTCACTGGGGTGATTTGATGTTTCACCAAAACATCAAATCACCCCAGCATTTAAACAATTTCTTAGAATCGTAAATCATTTCCATATGCCCAAATCACGTAATTTTTGGTGCTGTATCTCTCTTACCTCTAAACTATAAACACCTTGGAGGCCAGGCACCATATCCAATTTGTTCACCATTGAATCCCTGCTGCTTATTATAGTGCCTGGCATGTAGACACAGGTTATTTGTTGAATGAATAATTGCAAATGTAGAAGTAATTTATTTTTTTAAAAAATACAATCCACCATCCTTCCAAGGCATTGCAGCAGAAATCAAAATACCATGTTAATCAGTGCAGTATTTCATGCTTGCATAAGAGCTTGCTGTGTAGGGGAAGGTTTGATGAACTTAAGCAGCCTGACAGAAAATAAGGTACTCACTCAACACGTAACTCCGGTCATGGACATCTCTTCACCTCATCTGCTGACTCCTTAGAGATTTCTTGTACATTTTACATAGTTGAAACCCGTGTGTAAGCACTATTTTAATTCTGCTTTTTATGAATCCCATACTTAGCCATTGCTGGTTATGTTTAAAGATAATATGGGGTTACATCAAGTTAATAGATCATGATTTTCTTAGCCATTTTCCAATTGTTAGACTTTTTGGTTAGTTCTCCTCGTGTTGTTATGAATAATAATCCTGCAAACACTCTTTTTTAAAAACCTGATTTGAGAGAGAGAGAAACACTTGACTTGTTTTTCCACCTATTTATGCATTCATCGTTTGATTCCATGTGTGCCCTGACGGAGGCTCAAACCCACAGTCTCGGCATACCAGGGCAGTCCTCCAACCAACTGAGCTGCCTGGCCAGGGCAAAAAACTCTTCATAACTAACTTTACATTTTAAATGATCTCCTCGAGGAATATAAAAGTGGAATGGAGACCTCAAAGCATGTGACCAATGTATATCTCTTCATATAGATCGCCAGAGTTCTCAGAGGAAAGAATCAATGTGTAATATCATTAAAAATGTGCAATATAGATCTATATCTAATTCCATGTAGCCCTATCAACATTGGGTTTTATACTAGTTTATATTGATTTCTTGAAGTTTACTAGAGAATAACTAATATTTATTGAGCTCTTTCTATGTGCCAGGGACTTCTAAAGATTTGACATGAATCTTCCCATTTAATAATCACCATAAACCTGTAAGATAGGTGCTATTATTATCCCCTTTTAGAGATGAGAAAACTGAAGCTTTGAGTTGCCCAGGTTCAGTAAATTGGTGAGGTTTAAATGTAGATGAATTCAGAACCTGTACTCTTGGCCACTGGAGGGGCTGCCCCTGGTTGTCGGTGCTAGTGGGGGTTTTTGTTTTATTTTCCCAAAAGGAAAAAATTATTGTTAAAAACAAAAGCTGAACATAGCCTTTGTGATGTCAGGAATGTGGGATCATTTATTGCTGGAAAGGTGGCTGTTTTGTTGAGGTGAGTGTCTAGATGGGCCTTTTGGCCGGGAAAGGCCAAGTCCCTGGGAGGGCCAGAGCGGTACAAGGAAAGATCAGTTACTCCACAAAATAAAATTAAAGACATTTGCATTTTCATTGGATGCCCTAGAAAAGAATGAGCCTGGGAAAGAAAGAAGTGGAGAGAGGTTGGTGAAAAGAACTGAGACGGTTGCGGGCCAGACAGAACCACAGCAGGAGGCGGGGCCTCCCAGAGGGCGTGGCCGATGAGACATTTCCTGAGGTAGGAGAGAACGGCAGTTAAATTTCTGTAAGCAGCCATGTATGCTTTGAGTTTGAAGTTGTTTTCTGCTTTGTGCTATAGCCTTCCATTAACTCTGAGTCTTCCACGCAATTTGGATACATCCAACCATCTTGGTGGTGGACTATTTGGAGGGATCAAGAATGAGCACAGCACGAGCAAGGAAGGAACAGCCAAAAAGAGCAGGAGATAGGCAGACCCAGGATACACAGAAGCAACCTTGGAAACCCTTGGAGGAATTGAGTTCTCAGGACTTCCCACAGTGGTTTGAAATGGGGCTCAGTTCATTTCGTGTTGAAGGAATGGCCTCTGGCTCTGGCTTGGTAGTTCAGTTGGTTAGAGCGTTGTCCTGATACACCCAGGTTGCGGGTTCAATCCTGGGTTGGGGCACATACAAGAATCAATCAACGAATGCATAAATAAGTGGAAAAGCAAATCAGTGTTTCTCTCTCACTCTCTCCCCTTCTCTCTCTCTAAAATCAGTAAGTTAAAAAAAATTTTCAGGCATATTTTTAAAAAAAGAAGAAGAAAGAATGACCCCTAAACTTGAATTGTTTGGAGTTGTTCCAGTGGGAAACTTCTGGGTTACAGGCGAGTGAGAAAGAACTTTTGCTGAGTAGTGATAAAAGAAGTGTGATTTATTAGTAGCTTTTGTCAGGCTCCTCCTTGATATACGGTAATTAGCTCCCAGAACACCCGGAACACTGGGTGTCCCCTGTTTTCCCTCCTACCTCATCAGGCACTCCCCGCTTCCTTGGCGAGGGTCTCCTTTCCTTGCGGATCTCCTGTGACAGGTGCCACAGGGCTCAGGCCTTCGCCCTCCCCTCTGTTGACACGCAGTCCCCCTAATGACCTAATCGAGTCTCACTTTTTTTTGTTTTTAAAAGAGATTTATTTATTTATTTTTTGAGAGAGGGAAGGGAGGGAGAAAGAGGGAGAGAAACATCAGTGTGTGGTTGCCTCTGGTGTGCCCCCTACTGGTGACCTGGCCCGCAACTCAGGCATGTGCTCTGACTGGGGATTGAACCAGTGGTTTTTTGGTTTGCAGATGGGCACTCAATCCACTGAGCTACACCAGACAGGGCGAGTCTCACATTTTTAAATGCCATCCATATGTCAACAGGTTCCCAAATGATATCTCTCAGACTTCTCTCCTGGACACCAAACCCACAGAGTCTATTGTTCACCAGACACCCCCACTTGGAGGTCTAAAGCTCATCTCGGACTTCACACACCCGACCCTGCATTTCTGACCTTCCTTCCAAAACTGCGTGCTCGTGGCTTTCTTCTTTCCAGTCATCGGCCACTCTGTCCATTCTTTCAAGCCAGAAGCAAGGAGTTACCATGCATGCCTCTCTCTGCTATACTCCATCTTTAGTTTGACAGGAGATGCTGTTGTGTTTACATTTAGAATATATCCAGAGTGTCTCTATTCCCGCCATCTCTGCTTCTGCCCCCCTGGTCAGAGCCGCCACCGACCCTCACCCGGATCGCCGCAGGACGCTTCTAACACCTTCCGGCTTCCTCCTCTCCCTCCCTAGCAGCCAAGGGGGAACCTTTAAAAACCTGTATAATCAAAGCTCGTCGTTCACTCTCCTGCTTCCCACTGCACTCAGAATAAAAACCGAAGTTCTCAGAGTGGTCTTGCATGACCTCCCTCCCCACGACCCTGTGCTGCCCACTGTCACCTCCGTGACCTCATTTCCTAGCTCTGCCCCTCTGTTCTCTGTCTTCAGCGACACCTGCATCTTGGCTGTTGCCAAATAAACCAGGTGCCCTCCCACCTTAGATCTTGGGTGTTGGCTGCTCGCTCTGCCTGGAATGCCCCACACAGTTATCCTCTCACTTCATCAAATATTAACTTCTCCATCGGACCTTCCCTGTCCACCCTCCTTCAACGGTGACACCTCATCAGTATTTCCAATTCCCCTTTTTTGCTCTATGTTTTTCTTTTACCCTTAGTACTTACCACCTTCTAATCTACTACATAATTTATCTTTATTGCTTATTGTCATCTCACTCCCCTCACCACTAGAATATATAACCCCCATGAGGACAAAGATCTTTGCCTGCTTTGCTCATTAGTGTATCCCAAGCACTTAGCTCAGTGTCCAGTCCACAGTAGGCACTTAACAATGATTAGAAGGGGGGAGGGGAGGGATGGAAATCTGTCATCCCTAGCAACAGAATGAAACTCCGAGTCCACAATTTGGTACAACACAGGCATTTTTCCTTCAGACCAGGCATCAGCAAACTTTTCCTTAACAGGCCAGACAGTAAATGGTACAGGTTCGTGGGTGAGGTGGTCTTTGTTGTAGCTACCGAGCGCTGCCCTTGGACCTCCAGGGTGGCCAGAGACTGCGCTGAAACAAGTGGGCGTGGCCATGCTCCAGTAAAACCGTTTACAAAATAAGCAGGCTTCACTGATTTATAAAAACATACATCCAGGGAAAAACAAAATTTTAGGTAGGTGAGTGCAAACTTAGCAAAATTATAAATCAGTAGCTTCTCTGCCCAACACACATTGGGCGTTCCTTATTCAAGGTGGCCACTGAGTAAGATGTGACTTGGGGGTGGGGTGGGGAGAGAGAAAATCCTACTACCAGCCACCTTCTTGCTAACAGCAGTCTAGAGCACATTATCCGTAGCTTTGGCTATCCTCTAGAGGTTTCCAATATGCAGAATTATCTACTTCTGAAGCCTCTTGCCTCCATGCCATTAGGCTCTCTGGCACTGCTGATGGGTCTCCTGTGGCAAGGAAGCCATTTTTACTCTCGTCAGCTATTCTCAAGGTCAATAGATGGATGCAGTTGGTTATGGAGGATCCTTGCTAATACTCTGAGGCCCAAGCCCTGATCGCTTGCCATCTAAACTAGTGATTCTCAGTCGGGGACATCCTCCCCCTCCAGGTGACATTTGGCAATGTCTGCAGATGGCTTGGGTTGCCACAACAGGGGTGGAAGGTGCTGTTGGTATCAGCTGAGCAGAGGCCAAGGATGTGGCTAAGCATCCTACAGGGCAGAGGGTAACCGCCCTCGACAAAGAATGTAGAGCGGAATGTCAGGTACTGCCGAGGTCGAGAAATGTACGGAGACCATTATGCTGGACTTCGAATCTACCTTGCACTCCTCTGCCAAAGCAGTACTCCCAAACCATCGGGTTTATCCGTCACTCCCGAGCTCTAACAGCCCCTCATTGCCTGAAAGATCAAGTCTCTTCTCATCCTGGCATTTAGAGCCTGGGGGATTTTGCCCCCTTGCACACCTGCTCCCCAGCAGGAGCTCTGCTTCTCCCAGGCTTTCATCTGCACCACCCTCCGCACCCCCATCCTTTCACCAGTGTTCTCCCCAAAACACATATCTTGTGAGGATCCTTCCCACATCTCTCCTCCCACCCAAATCTTACTCACTCTTTGAAACCCACGAGCTCTGCATACCCCTCTGCCCCTGAGTCAGTCTGTACCACCTCGTTTGTACTTAGCATAAGCTCACGTGTCTTACACTGCTATATAGCTATTCCTTTTATCGTGTCCCCTCAATAAACTCCTTGAAAGTCCATATTGTATTTCTGGCCTATTGGTCTCAGTTACTACAGCCTGAGGTGTGCAAGCTATATTGTTGTATTGAGACTTTCTTGAATTGAGAGTCAAATGAGGTGAATATAAAAAGCACCTTGTATGGGGCCCGGTACTCAGTGAAAAGCTCAGAGAATTATGGTGTCATAGTATCTATAGATGCATACCTTCCGGAGCCCATAGGAAGTGCTTAATCTCTTAAATGTAGCCACACACTGGCGACAGTGTGCATTCAGACTAGCCTGGTATTTGGTATGTGGAACTGAGAGCAAAGAAAAACTTCCATCAGAAATCCTGTACCAGTGAACACACCTTCATGCTAGAGTGAGTCCAGGAGCAGCGGGTGTCGCATTTTCCCAAAGTGGTGCGGAAGCCAACACTTCTTCATTTAGCAAGTTAATGAACAGCTTGTGAGCGACACTTTTTTGCCCACTCTGACCCAGTCTAGAAGGCTCCCAATACGCTAAGACGTGCATATGCCACGCTCGGCTGTGCTGGGGTCCCAGCTGTGTCCTCCCTGAGTGCTTTTGCTCTTGACCGCTGGAGGGTCTGACGGTGGGATGAGGCGGCCGTTGAGGGTTTGGCCTTTCCCCAAGCGGAAGAGACAGCCTTGTTCCAGATCCTGGGAGAGAAGTGAGTGGGGCATGATATTCCGAGCAGCCCAGGTTTGGCTTTGGGCCAGGCAATGAGTGGCAAACAAGAAGGAACACATTCCAGGAAGGCAAGGAACCCTGCCAACGCGCAGGCGGCCCAGCAAGAAGGGCCTGCCGGGCGCCAGGTGCTCCTGCGCTCTTTGGAGGTCAGGCACCCAGGGATGGACTCGGGTTTCTCTGGACTGTCGTCTCCGAGGCTTAACCGTCTCCCTCCCTCTCTGCGGTCAGAGGACAGAGCACATGCAACTGTTACATTGGGATCTTCTCTGCTCGGGGGTCCAGCCCCTTATCGCTAAATGAAGGAGGAGGGGGCGGGGGGGAAGGGTGTTGCCTCCTGAAATGACGCGGTGCAGGAGCCAGGTTTCTGTCCGTGTGCGCTCTGAGTGAAAGGAGATGCTACTGACAAGCAGGGCGAAAGCCCATGATTTCTGCGCCCTTGTTGGAAGAGAAGCTGAGCTCTCCGCCGCCCCCTGCGGACTTCGCGTCCCCAGGCGCGCACACGCACACTTGTTCCCCACCCAGCACCGCCGGTTGTTCCTTCCACCGCCTGACCGTCAGGACGTCTGGAGGGGCCTTGGTAATGTGGTCCTTTCAGCATCACCTGGGGCCTTTCTCCAGGCTGTGTGAAAGAAGAGAGAAACGGAGAAGAGAAAGGACCAAAGGGCACAGGGAAGAAATGGCAGTGTGGTGGCCCTAGACCAGGCCTGGGCCATTTCCACCCAAAAGTGGACAGAAGGGGCGTCTCTGAAAAAGAAGGTCTGCTCCTCCCCGCCGGGGCTCCAGTTCCTGCTGGACTTTGCTGCCACCTAGTGGCCTAGTTGGCATTTCCTCCCCTCGGAGACCGGCCCAGGGATCTGGCCTCCGCCCTGGCCTAGGCAAACCAGGGAGCCTTTTCAATGAGCAGCTTCTCCACCCTGGCACGCCCTGATTCTGCGGCCCGTCAGCTAGAACAGAGGGGCAGCACAGATTCACGACCTCGCCCAGCTCCACAGTGTTCTAATGCCGTGGCCGGCCAGTAGGAGGGCCAGGGCTGCCGTGGCTGGGCGCCTGCCTGGGCAGGGCGGGGCGCTGCTCCCAGGGCGCCGCCTTCCCCTCGTGCCTGAGCTCCCTTCTCACTAGGATGCCTGCGCCCCCGGAGTCACACCTGGCTCTGGCCCTTGTTGCAAGGCTGAAGCTCCTGCAGTGTGTAGGTACATGAATTCTTTCTCTCCCCTTCTCCAGATTTAAGGCAGCTGTTTCTCCCTTATAGTTAGCTCATGTCAACTTAAAAATATAAACATGCAATTGAATGTCCTCTTTCTGACACTGCTACTATAAACCACTCCCTGGGAATAGTGAAAAGGGGGTATGTGTAGATTATGAGCCATATTTCCCCGCACTTTACATCCACAGGTTTATCTCCTTTAGCAAAAGGAAGCACTTAGTTTCTGCATCCACTGATCCTACCAGCTCCAAACTTTCAGTTCTGAGCTGCCAGGCCCAGGGATTACATAGAACGCAAACTCCCTTCCCCTGTCTACCCTCCAACCTTTTTTAAAAATTTTAAATTGTAAAATACACATAAAATTTCCCATCTTAACCATTTTAAATGTGTAGTTTCATAGTTTAAAGTGTGTTCACATTACTATGCAACAATCACTACCACCGATCTCCAGAACTCTCCTCATCTTGCAAAACTGAAACTCTGTGCCCATGTAGCAGTGACTCTCCGTGCCCCTCCCTGCAGCCCTGGGCAACCACCACTCTCCTTTCTGTCTCTGTGGATTTGCCTGCCCAGGTACCTCATATAAATAGAATCACAGAGTATTTGTTTCTGTGTCTGGCTTATTTCACTGAGCATAATGTCCTCAGTGCTCACCCATGTAGTAGCATGTGCCAGAATGTCCTTCCATGTTGAGGCTGAATAACACTGTATGTATACACCACACTTTGCTCATCCCCTGGTGTCGATGGACCTTGGGTTGCTTCTGTCTTTTGACTGTTGTGAGAATGCTGCTAAGAGCATTTATGTACAGAGAGCTGTTTGAGGCCCTGTTTTCAGTTCTTCTGGGTATACACCTAGAAGTGGTGTTGCTAGATCACAAAATAGTTCTACTTTTAATTTCTTGAGGAACTGCCATATGTTTTGCACAGTGGCTACTTCATTTTACATTCCTGACGACAGACCACGTGTTGCAATCTCCCCACAACCTCACTGACATTGGTTGTTTCTGTTTCTTTGGCAATAGCCATCCTAATGGATGTGAAGTGGTACCTGGTCGTGGTTCTGGTTTGCATTTCCCTAATGGTTAGTGATGCTGAGCATCTTTTCATGTGCTGGTTTGCCATCTGTGTAACTTCTTTGGAAAAATGTCTATTCAAGTCCTTTACCCATTTTTTTTAAAGATTTTATTTATTTTTAGGGGGAGAGGGAGAGAGAAAGAGAGGGAGAGAAGCATCAATGTGAGAGAGAAACATTGATCCGTTGCCTCTTATATGCACCCTAAATGGGGGCTGAACCCACACCCCAGGCGTGTGCCCTGACCAGGAACCGGTGCCCTTTCACTTTATGGAATGATGCCAAACCAACTAAGGCATACAGGTTAGGGCCCTTTATTCATTTTTTAAAGATTTTATTTATTTATTTTTAGAGATGGGGGAAGGAGGGAGAAAGAAAGGGAGAGAAACATCAATGTGTGGTTGCCTCTCACGTGCCCCCCCACTGGGGACCTGGCCCACAACCTAGGCATGTGTCCTGACTGGGAATCGAACCAGCGACCCTTTGGTTTGCAGGCTGGCACTCAATCCACTGAGCCACACCAGCCAGGGCTCTTTACCCATTTTTAAACAGGGTTGTGGGTTGTGGTCGTTGAGTTGACCTCTTCAGCCTCTTTTCATGTCACTGTCCCACTTAATTAGTATCCTAGAGATATGCAGATGGTCTCTTTCTCAAAGACATGTACACTCTTTCCTACCTTTTTCAGTTGCTGATCCATTTGCCGGGAATGATCGCCTTTCGGCTCCACCCATGCTGGCTCCTCATTCTTTAAGAACCAGCTTCAATGTCACTTCAGAGAGTCTTTCCTGACCACCCATCTATCTAAAGCCATCTTCCTAATTAACCTTATATCACTGTTTCTTTCCTTCCTGGAACTTAATTATTACCTGCAATGACCTCATTTGTTTACATATTTACTTGGCACTTACGTTTACATGGAACACAAGTGCCAAGGAGGTGCAGAGATACTGCCTAACAGGGTCACGGCGACAGTCTGGGGTCCAGCATAGTGCCTGGCACGTAGTCTGGGCTCAATATTTCCTGAATAAATGAACTCCTTACTAGAGGGGCATCTAGGGAGAAAGCAAGGTGGCCCCAGCTGGAGTTTAACCTGCCAAAGCCAGGCTTGATGTCAGAGAAAAGATCACAGGAATTTTCTGGTGCCCAGTTCTGGGCTTTAATTCCTGAGCACCCAATGCCTGAGTACTGGGGAGCACAGCACCATTAAAACCATGGACATGGCTTTAGAGTTGCCCTGGAGAAATGGGGAGGCCCCCTCCGTGTCTCCCCAACAGAGACAGACTGCAGTGGCTCGCTGTGGCCACGCTTACCCTCTGCCATGTGCCTGAAGCATGAGTGAGCTGAGCTAAAGCCCTGTGAGGTTTGCAGAGTACTCGGGGCTCCAGGAACGACTGGGCTTCTCACTCTCCCTGGTGCCAGATATGTCAGTGAGAGAACCTTTAGTGAGCAGTCAAGAGATAAAAATGAACTCTCCATATTCCAGACACTAGCAAAATCAGAATTTTTTATTTAAAACTATTTTCAAAGGTTAATACCATAGTGGAACAACCCAAGAATAGTTGAACCAAACTCAGGGAATTAGAGGAACATCGGCCAATGCAAGCAGGTCTGTGTAAATACACATGGTTTGTGAATGAGCACAGCAGATGGTACTCTGGCCCCAGAGAGCCAGGCTGAGGGATGAGAGCGAGAAACAGAGAGAGGACCCTGCAGAGGGGCAGGCACACCCATACCACTCAGAGTCCTGGACCTCAGAGGGCCTCCAAAGCCATCTACCCTATGACATGCCTCTTGCCCTTTCTGAGCCCGGGATGTGGCTGTGTTCATCAGCATCTCGGCACAGCCACCTATGACTTGGCACCTCTCAGGGCCTCTGGGTCAGTTTGGCAAGGCTCAGAGAATGGGTCTGCTCTCCCCCTTCTTCAGCAAGGACCAGGGAGGGGAGACTCTGGGGCAAGTAGTTGTATGTCCCCGAAAACAGGATGAAAAGGAGTGATGAAGGGGGCTGGTTTTCCAAAAAAGGATGAGTATTCATCCAGTGTGGCACAGTAGGGAAACGGAACAGCGAGTTTCACCTGAGACATACAGATTTGGTGCAAGCCACCCACAAGGCCAGGCTCACAACTCAACCCCAGGCCCTGGCATGGGGAGAGGGGGAGAGGCCTGCAGGCAGAGCTTTGGCCGTCCTACTGTCAGCCCCTCCAGTCCTCATTCAGGTTTGTCACAACCAGGACAGATCCTCATGGCTCTGTAGTAGATCATTTCCACTCCGACCTCTCCCCAATTAACCTCTCAGGTGTCTGAAAATGGGAAACAGCGGCCGTTTCTGACACCACTCACCTCGTCACCAGTGACTGTCCCTGAGCCTGCTGGCCTCACTGCAGCCCTTACAGAACTTCCTGAGTCACTGTGGTAGCAGATGGGGCACCTGGGGAAAGCAGGCCAGGGTTCTGAGGTACAGGGGGCTTGTCAGACTAGAGAAGACCCTGACAGAGAAGGAGGAATCTCTAAAGCAGAGCCACAACTGATTACACTTTCCATCCCCTCCCTCTCTTGTCCCCAAAGGTATCAGACGGACTGCCTTGGTCCCTGCACTGTACCCGGCCCACTTTGGACATCTCCTCCTTTGGCACGGAGAACAGAGGCTATGGAGTGGCTACAGGTGACGCAGGCAACATGCCCCGCCCCCAGCTATGCCTCCCCGACAGGCTGCTCTTGGCCGTGCTGAAGATGCAGGCAGTCAGGCAGAGAGTACAGAGCAATACCTCGGATCAAAGCCACCGCCCTTTTCATACCTGCTTCCCACCTGCGGCACTTTGGAAATGGCTGTGCACACCAGGGGGGGATTGGTGCGGTCTGCGATCAAAGGGCCTGCTCCCCTGTCCCACCAGGAAGTGGCGACTAAGGAGTGGAATGCTAGACCTCTGTTCTCCTTCATGGCCCCTGCTCCGGCAGTGTCCTCCCAGGGTTGGCCAGCCTCCTCATGAGGGGCCAGGACAGAGCCTCAGCACAGAGCATAAGTATTTCTTTTTTTTTTAAATTCTCAACCAAGAACATGCTTGTTGATTTTAGTGAGAGGGGAAGGGAGGGAGAGAGAGAGGGAGGGCCACATTGATGTGAGAGAGAAACACGGATTGGTGACCTCCCACATGTGCCCTGACTGGGGACTGAACCTGAAACCCAGGCATGTGCCCCGACCAGAAATAGAACTCACAACCTTTCGGTTTCCGAGATGATGCTCCAACCAACTGAGCCACACTGGACAGGGCAAATATTCCTTTCTTGATGGAGTCCTGGCCACAGGCCCTTCCCTCTCCCCTTTCAAAATTTGCCCCCATCTCCCTCCAGTCTGCCCTAGGCCTGATGGGCAGGGACCTGGACCCCTGCAGAGAAGCCCTGTGGGCCAAAGAGCAGGGACCCTCAGTATGTGGGGACAGAAGAGAGCCCACACTCCTGGTTTGGGTACTGGCCTCTGTCCCAGCACTGGACTGAGCCATGTGACGAAGAGCTGCCTCTCACATGTCAAAGCATGGCCTCTGTCCCTTGATGTGGCCCCTGGTGCTCTGCCTGCAGGCCAGAACCGTTTCTGAGGAACAAGGGAATTTTTTTCACTGAACAGGTTGCTGAAGCTTAACGTACAGGATTCCTCAGCTGGTTCTAAAAATCTGGCTTTTTGTCTGAGCTCAAACGTTGTGGGGCTTTTAGACAGGTACTTCAGTTCACTCAGCAGAGGAGGCAGAAGAGTTGGGGCAGAGGAGAGGCTCTGGGCTATTTTCCTTCATAGTCAGTCCCAGCACAGCAGCGGCGTCATGGACTCAAGGGGGCCTCTGATGGACCCTTAGCGCCCAAGGCATTCTTCTGGCGGAGGGAGGACAGAGGCCGAGAGGCTGTTACCTGCACACAGGAGAGATGCCCGGATCAGAGAAAGCACCTGGAAGGTGGAAAGGTTGGCGAAGCCTCCCCTCCTGCCCTCGTAAAGCGGGTCGGGCTGGGGTCTGCGCACCCTGTGCTCTGCCCAACCTTGCTCGGGGCCATCAAGCCAGCTTGTCGAGGGCAGGGCTAGCCCAGTGAGGGTAGCAAGCAGCCTGGCTATAGGTTTCGGTCCCTGTCCTTAGCCCTGAATCCCAGAGGCACTGGGAAGAGAAAGGGGCATCACCTGTGCCCAGGGATTGGGCCATCCCAGTTCAGGGAGCATAACTGCTGTTCCAGCCGGGAGATGCGGAACGCCAGATAGGACGAGGACAGGACCAGGAAGCAGATCCTGGAGGGAAAGGGGCAGGGGGGCTGAATCTCTCTCCTAGAAGACGGGCATGTTCAGAGGCTCACCAAAAGTAGGAGTGGGACTGAGCTGCTCTGGCAACTGGAAGAGTCACAGAGCCCTTGGCCCCGCAGTCACAGTCCAGCCTGTGACCACACGGGGTGCTGAGACCATCTCCCTGCAGGTATCCTCAAGGCCCAGCAGGGGTTTGGGTTCTTCAGCTGCTCCCACCTTCCCTCTAACCAGCTGCCTTGGCCCTGCACCTCCTCTGGGAGAGTAGGAGCACCCTCTAAGGGGGGAGGCCCCAGCCAGCTGAGCCAGGGGAAGGCGACCAGCCTAGAAGAGAGGAAGCCAGGGGCTGGCTGTTCAGGACACAGCCCACCCAGCTCACCGCCTGCTGGTCCTTAGGCAGTCACAGACAAGTCTGGCATACCAGAAACTGCCCCAATGGCGGCTTCCCCTAGTCTGTCTGATGCCGGCCCTCCCCAGTTCTGCGCGGCTTGTCCTTTTCCCAACAGTTTCATAACCTGCCCCACCGTGAGCAGCCTTCCCCCTGGACCACAGGGCTGTGAAAATAAAACTGCAGACATTCTGTCTCACCACAGAAGGGCCTGCCAGGTCACCTCCAGACACCACCCAGGAGCTTCCAGTTGACTCGGAATCTTCCCCTCGCTCTTGACAGTGACCTCCCCACACACCAGGGCCCCTGTTCCAAACACCCAGACAGCCGGGAGGGTCTACCGCCTCCCCCAATACAGTCACCTACAACACGAAGAAGACCTTGAGCAGCCGGTAATTCCAGAGCCTCAGTTCCTCATTGCTCCTGGGCTCCTCCTCCAGTGCCTCCTGCTCACAGACAGCATTTTCTGCAGTAAGAGAGCAGTTAGTCACCTTCCTGGGACAGGCAGGGCCCCAGCTCAGTATGAGCATGCCCTCCTTCTGCCATCCTCTGAAGCAGCTGGGACTCCTGGCTTGCCCTATGGACTTGGAGGAAGAAAGGAACAGCTCTCAGGAGCCCTGCTGGCTGTGATGACCCCCTCTCACAGAAGGGACAGGAGAAGCCCGGTTTTGGCATCCCGCTGCTGGGGACAAGCCCCCTGAACTCACCAGACCGCGGAGGTTTCCTGGAGGGGAACAAGCTGTCCGGGGAGTCCATGGATGCCCGAGCGATACAAGGGATGCTGTCTGGGAGGGACAGGGACCTAGAGGCAGGGCACACCTTTCTCCACTTCATCTCAGGGATGAGGACCTCCTGCAAAGAAAGCAGGAGAAGCTGCCCCGTCCTGGCCCTTGGGAGCTTACTTGCCCTGAGGGGCTCACACCCGCTTTATCAAAGCTTTCTTCACATATCACCAACACAGATGCCCAGCACAGCATGGAAGCAGGCACCCAGGAGCGGGACCACGGCCAGAGCAACCGCGGTCTCTCCTATCTGCTCCCTTGCTGTGACCAGCTGCTCTCCCAGGGAACAATATCTTTGCAGACTGCTAGTGTAGAGCCACGGCGGGATCCAAGACGTGAGACCACCCAAGTACGTGCTCAGGCCGGCTGAGTCCAAGAAGGCTCAGCACAACCTGTGTCAGGTGGGATAAGTCATGGCTCCTAATCTGGGCTCTAAGCCTAAGCATGTCACTAATCTTGGCAGTGGGCACTTCAGGTCCCCGTCAACAAAAATGGGAACATCACCTTCTACCTCCCTACATGGCATTGTGCATACTGCATGCTTGGCTGACCGCTTAATAGGTACTGAAGGAGGCTTCGAACACCATGGGGCCACTTCCACCCCCCATCCCTACTCTAAACTCTCAGCTCTGCCTACCCAGAACCCTGGCTGGCAAAGGAAACTGCTGGGACCTCAGCAAGTCTAAAATGAGTCTCAGTTCTACATTAATAGCCTTCGAAGTTCTTCTCCAGGGATATCTCTATCCTCTAAAAGGCCCTCCTGACTTTGATAAAAGAAAGGATGGGTCACTGGTTCTGTCCCTGTAAAGGTGTGGGGTCCAATCTGGACTGTTCTGAGGGCTAGATATCCGTTCCCACAAACCCAGCAGATCTGCCCAGGACCTGGTGGCTCTGCATGGTGTGGGGTGTGGTGGGTCTAGGAGACCCCTGACACAGCATGGCTGCTGGCTCTTGAACTTGGTGCTTCAGTTGTGCACTGCGTGCCCCTCCCTGCCTGGAAGGCCTGAGCCTCTGAGCCACAGGCAATCCCAAGCTGGCAGTGGTCGCTCCCAGCCTCGGCTCTCACCAGGGACTCGCACTCAGGTTCCTCTGGAAATTCTCTTACACTCAGACTCTTCTTGCTGGAAGGCTGAGGAGGAAAGGGAATAGGGGTTACTTGTCCATCTGGAACAGCCATGGTCAGGCATGGGGAGGCATTAGCATGCCCTAAGAGAGCTCTCCCTCCATTTTGGATCAGATGGAGCCTAGCTCACAGTATTTGCAGGGGTGCCCGATTAAATGCTGGAGCAGAGAGGCAAGTCCAAGGCAACTACTCTCCCGAGCGGCTGCCGCCCCTCCCCCTTCCACACCTTAGGCTAGAAGGAGCTACAGGCATCCAGGGAACAGCCCATGCTGCCGTCTGCCTGTTCACTGAGGAAGCCCAAGGGAGGACACACCAAGTCCCGCTGGCCTCGAAGAGACATGCTCACAAATACACACAGTTGAAAGATGGCCTCTGATACAGAGGCTGAGCCCGTTAGTCCCCTCTCCCTGCCCATTCCTGCGCTGAAGAAATGGGTCGATCTCCCCAACAGCCTTGTTCCCAAGACCTCAGTCCAGGCCTGAGCAGCCTCCATGTCTCACTCCTGCTCCTGAGCTCCATACCTGCAGGTGGGTGCAGACCCTCCTCAGCATGTCGTACACACTGTCCCGGGAGAGCAGTGACACGAAAACATACTGGGACAAGGAAAGAAAACAAAGGGGTGGGGTGAGCAAAGACTTGTGAGTGTGCCAGAGCCAGGCCGCAGCCCCGGGGCGGGAAGGGGAGACCAACGAGAGTGGCTGGGGGACTCACGGACCTTCTGGCTCGTGTTGGTGGTGATGGCCAGGCCATTAGGGAGGAGCCGCGCCATCTTGTGTTTTTTGATCATTTGCACAGACACCACGGGAATGACCACCTGCGGGGGAGAAGCATGCTGCTCCCAGGACTCATTCTCAAGGACATTGTCCCTTTGCTTCCAGCGCAGGGCCCCAGCCCCAGCTGGTGGTGAGCCAAGCACGGGCACCATGGAGAAGCCTGGCGCCACGTGGCAGACAGTATCCGAAGCTGCCCCTTCCCACGCTGGCTTCCCTTCCAGTTACCCCTCACCGTGCCCAGCCTTGGCAGCATGTCATGCCAGACTTTTGCCCTCTTATCCAGGAGGCCAAGGATGCGACTCTGTTGAACCTCTACCCTAGTGCTGGACTTCCCTGAGCTACTTCCTGACCACGGTTATGACTCCCCCTAAGTGTGCCATCCCACTCTGATTCGGAAGGCATTTCAGAGGCAGAACAATTTGGCTGCGAACTGTCAGGCCAACTCAGGCCAGATGCAGAGTCTAGATTTTGGGCCCCTGCTTTGGCAGGGGCAGCACTGACAGCAGGCAGGATGCCTCGCCACCGCTCACCCAACCAGCAAGCGGGGAGACAGGTGTGAGAAAAGGCCTGCCTATGCGGTGGGGGCTGTCTCCTCCCTGGGCTGGGGCTGGACCCTCACTGGATATAGCAGACCTTGCCACTCCATTACCTTGATGTCCTTGCCAAAGAGGCTGGCATGGAAGCAGAGCCAGTTGGGGGAGATATAGAGCCGGCCCTGGAGAAGGAGGTCCCTCTGGAGAGCGCAGGAGCACACTGGGAAGTCACAGGAGAGACGACTGCCATGAGCGAGGTCAGTCAGGAAGCCCCAGGGCCCTGGTCCTCACACTCCAGAGTCCAGAGTCCAGCCTCAGGAACGGTCTTCCTCAGACCCCCACTTCCCAAACAACCCGTCCCCAGTGCCCCGAGAATGCTGACTGCCCCCACCCCACGCCAGCAGACTGCTAGATGTTTCCTCTCTCTCCATCCATGTCCCAAAGGGCCTGGGCAGGTTTCTGCCCTGGTTCCCCGAGCCTGGATTCTCACTCCCACAGGGAGAATCCCTTGCCCTGCCTGCCCTGCCTGCCCTGTCTGCCCTGTCTACAGAGAGAACCCTGCCTGCTCTCCCTGCAGAGAGGACTCCCACAGGCTCAGGGAGAGGCTTGAGCAGGAAAGAATAGTCACTGATAAGAGCAGAACAGATATAAGATTTGGAAGCCCTGACATTTCCTCAAGAAAACTCATACAGTCAACTTCATATCCCAAACCAGCCTAGTCTTCTCACACTTTTGAAGAAAAACGGACCCATCACAAAGGGCAGCCAGTTCCCATTTCTAAATTGTGAGGCCAGTACCTGGGCCTCGGGCCCTACAGGCACCTGCCCAGGCACGCCGGGGAGACAGCTCACCTTTGAGAACTGCCTCCTCCAAGGGGATGTCCTTGAACAGCTTATGGTATTGCTGGTTGTATTTACTCAGCAGTGTCTGCAAACACACGGGCTGGGGCTGAGAAGTCCTGAGAGATCACACACCAAAGGGGCCCTGCTCCAGCCACCAGGTCATGCCGGGGCCCCCCAGGGACTGGGCATGAAGAGGCCAGTAAGCAGCCAGCAGGTGCAAAGGGCTGAGTTCCGAGCACAGCTTGTCCCCTGGTCATGCTGGGTCCTGACAGGCAGCCTATGCCTGGAAGGGAAATGTACCACTCCCACCCAGGAGGGGACACCATTCAGGTGCACTGGTGGCCAAGGAGCCAGTGGTCACTGAATTGAGGTGGCCCAGAGCCCCTCCCTCGCTGGGCAGCAGGAAGTCAGCCTTCACACACTCACCCCTTCTCGACTGTACTTCTTTATCTCTTCACCTTTCAGGCCTTCTGGCCAGTGCAGACTGTAAAGGAGACATTCCATTCCAGGGGCAAGGAGCCCTTGAGCCCTACCCATGCGCCCTCAGTGCCAGTTCTGCCCTGGCTTCAAGCCAGAAGCTTGGGGCAGAGACTGGAGAGGGCCCTTTCCTAGGGGCGACAGCATAGCGATAAGCACAGCAGCTGAGTAGCTCGATCCTGGGGAAGGACGCTCCTGTTTGCACAGAGGGGCTGTACAAAGGAGCCCCTGTGACCCCTCCTTCCAGACAGCCGTGAGCAGTGCCCCCACCGCCCCAGGAGATTTGCTCTGCCGGAGCTTAGATCTCCCAGAGATGCTTAGGAGCCATCCACCCCTGGGTGTCAAAAGCCTTTTCCTATCTCCCTGGCCAAGGGGTAAGCAGAGGAACAGACTCAAGAATAAAGGAGTAGGAGGCACAGGGAGGGGAGAGGACCAGTTTGGGGAGTGGACCAGTCTGGGGAGTGGGCGAGATGGTGGTGTCAGACTCACAGCTCCGGGGCCTGACCATGGGCCATGATCCCAGCTGGGCTGCCCTCCCAGCAGCCTCCTCCTGGTGGCCTGGAGCTCTGCAGTAAGGTGTTTGGCAGACTCACCTGACCTCACAGAGGCTACCAAGGTTGGGGGAGAATGGGGAGGTGCTGAAATGCAAACCTTTGTCCTGGCCAAGTTGGCCTGAGGACAGGTGGGCAGGAGGGGAGGCTGGTAACCTGAGAAGCCCAGACTCTGCTAGGTCCCAGTGCACTGGGTCAGGCCTGGGAGTGGGAGGAAGAGGCCCTGGGCAACCTAGGCTCCACCTAACATAGTCACTCAGCCTCACGGTCCCGTTTCCAACAGGTCACCTCCCGAGGGCTTCCCACCCCCAGTCCATATGTCTGTCTGACTTGGCAGGGCCTCACCTGGAGTCCTGGGGTGTTGGAACCCTGTCCAGTTTCTCTGTGCAGAACACAGGACTCTTCAGAGAAGTCGTCTTCCCATGCATCTGCTGGTTGCTAAGAAGAAACAGGTCCACATCGGGAAGAGGGGCTTCATGGGGACACCTTTCCCTACCAGCTCCACCACCCAGGGCAGCGGCCTCTGCTTGCCGCCCCAGACTAGCCCTGCTATTCGGGGTGAGGCTGTGAAGACAGTGCGGCCCTGAGGCAGCAGCTCAGACAGGCGTTCTGGGGCAGCCACCGGAGGAGGGAGTCTCACTAGCTGTCTTTCCTAAAAAGCTTGAGTTCAGTTTATCGCTGGGCTGGAAGAAAACCAATCCACCTCATGTGGTTGCCAGGCAGAATTAGGCGTCTGGTCCCACCCTTAAGAAGGCACACTGGGAGGGAGGACTCTGAGACTCACTCAAGGCTAAAAGCCAGTTTCTGAGGGGCCCAGTTTCTGAGCATTACCGTAAACTATCGGTTTCTGGGAAAGGACGCCGGACACAGGAGGCCTTTTCAAAGCTGAGGAACTAAGGCGGCCTAGGGTGTGGGAGTGGACTCCAGAGAGCCCAAAGGTAAGTGTGGGCCAGGAAGGGAGGGGCTGCCCCACACCAGGAAGTCACCACTGGCTGCCTTTGGACAATCAGGGTAGTGCAGCCTGAGAGCCAATCCATCTCAAAAATGTCCCAGACTGAAGGCCCTGGAAGGAGGAGAAGCCTCTCCCGGGGAAGAAGGAGATCCTCAATGGCCTTTGAGTTCATGCCTCCACTAAGTGGCTCCAAATAATAGGGTGCCCTGCTTTCTGCCCCTCCAGGAAGACAGGCTTGAAATAATAAAGCCTGAGCAGTCAAACTAGCCCCCAAATGAGTGGGCCCGGGGCTGATGGGAAGAGAGGGTGGTCAACACGCAGAGCCAAGGCAGGACAGTGCGGTGGCAGGAACAGGTAACAAGGTCATGTGCAGTGGTCTCTCCCAGGTAAGGAGCTGGAACCTGGAGCCTGCCAATCACAGCGCTCAGTTGCTCTCAGCTCTGGGACTCAGGCAAGTCCAAGGTCTCTCCTTCAAGAACAGAGTTACAGACTCAGCAGAGATCTGCCAGGACACTCAGAGATTATTTAGTCAGATTCCTGCCCGCGCCCCCCAGACCCTTGGTACAGATTAGGAAACTGAGACCAAGCAGGGGACAGGCTGTACACAGTATCACAACCAAGCGACCTCACCCACAAAATCAGCCCAGCCACAGCCATGTGACCTCGTGACCTCCACCTCAGCCTGGTGGAGGGCTTTGATATACACATCAACATATATTGCTTAAATCTTGCAAAGTGACAGATTGTACTAGTGATCTGACACTTGGACTCCCAAAGTTAATTTGAGAATTAATTTTGTTGTATCATTTCACATTTCACAGAGGCTTTTTGCCCCTCGATTTAAAAAATATTTTTTCTTTTGTTGATTCTAGAGAGACGGGGGAGGGTGGGCGAAAAAGAAGGAGAGAAGCATCAGTGCGAGAGACCCGCAACCTGGGCATGCGTCCAGACTCGAACCCGCGACCTTCCGATTGGCAGGATGATGCCCAGCTACTGATGCCGCACCAGCCAGGCCCCCTTGTTTTTTTCATGCCCATTATAGAAAAAATATAAAAGTAATGATCAAAATCACCCATAAGAAAAATATCCCCCCAAATCACCCAAAGATACACTTATGCATAATTTATAATTTATGTGAGTGGGATGATATATCATTTGTATGTCCTATTTTTCCTTCTTAACATAACTTCATGAGAAATTCTCCATATCACTGTCCATTCCTAAGACAGAGTCTCAGAAGTGAAATTAGTGGATCGAGAGCAAACATTTCTCAGGCTCATTAGACCCACTTCCAAGATGCTTTCCAGATGCTTTCCCAGGAGGCGCGGACTGAGCACTGGATCAGGGTGCCCGTGTCCTTGCGTCCAAGCCTACACTGGGTATTATGTTTTTCTCACCTTTTGCAAATTTGATAGGTGAGAATATATTGTTTTTATTCCCACTCCGACTTACTGGTAGGTTGAACATTTTTTCCCAAATATTTATTAACCACTGAAATGTGAATTGTCTGTAAGGATCTTTCTATTTTTCTTACTGATTTGTACAAACTCTTTATTGAGAATATTAATCCTTGACTTATCATTTTTGCAATTATTTCCCCCAGTGAGTCATTTGCCTTTTAGTTTTGTCTGGTATTGTTGCTATACTTGTGTTTAATTTTTGTGTGGTAGATTTCATCCGTCTCTTTCATCTCTCTGTCCCTTACTCGGTTTGAGTGCTCTGATAGGAGCAGCCCCTAAGGTGGCACATGTCCAGGTCAAACCACTGAGCCCTCAGAGAGTATAATCCGGGCGGCCCATGACCCCACTGGGCCACCAGGGATGAGAAGGGCATGGGCTCCACTCTAGGGAACAAGCTCTTGAACCTGAAGACCAGGGGATAAAGCAGGACCCCAAGGGGAAGGAGATGGAGCTTGGCTCCTGGTTTCAGAGGCAGGAAGACTGTCCCTCAGGCGCTGGAGAGTGTGGTTTGAGCTGGAGGGGCTGCGGGAACTCTGAAGACACGTAGATTGTCAAACGAAAGAGCTACAGAAGGGCTCTGAGAGAAAAGGAGGCTGAGCCTTCCCCATGGGGTAGGACTATGATCTTGCATGGATTCCATAGTCTAACTCTGCATGGATAATCATGCTTTGCATGGATGGATTCTAACCCACTCGGCTTTAGGTTTAAAATGTGACTTTCTCGGGGCAGGGGAGAGGCTTCCCTCGGCCCTTTGCAGCCCAGAGCAGAGGCCCTGCTGGGGCCCTCCCAGTGCCCTGATCACACCTGTCCTGCTACTGGTGTGCTCTCACTGTTCTTCTCCGGGGCCCTAGGCCTTAGGGACTCTGCCTGCTCCACACTGACATCCTGAGCCTGAACCCCAGGGTACACGCAGGCACGTGTTTGAGGAATGACTGGGAGAAGACAGTGTAAGCAAGTTAAAGAGCAGAAGCTGGAGGAGCTATGGACCATGAGGATAACAAAAGAGGCACGTCCCCACTGCACCTCCGTGAATAAAATCACAGTAATAAATGGTGTCATTTGGGAACACACAACTTCCAAATACCTTTAAACTAAAAGCGCCCCCTTTACTTGTGGTCAGTAGGATGGTTACAAGTCACTCCTTCATGTCCATTCATGAGTCAGCTCTCCTGGATGTCCTGACAAGGAGACCCTCCTGTGGCCGAAATGCACTGTTTTCAAAATTGCCTTCAATTCAGATGTTCTACTGAGTAGTCTTCACCCCTACAGTGTTTGTTTGTTTGTTTTTTTGTTTGTTTAGATGAGTAAAAATAAAGAAAGGAGAGCAAAGATCTAGGGTGGAGTAATCACTGAGCATTCACCAGCAGAACCAGGCAGGTGGGTGGGCACCCAGAGGCTAACTGGGTTCTGCCCAAAGGACCAGGAAGGAGGCTTCAAGAGCAGGGAGCTGGGGGGTGGGGAGCTACCTTGGCCCCCCCACACTGCTGACAGCCTCCACCCATTCCCGCATAGGCTTCTTCAAGTGAGGTGCCCTTACTCTGTGCACTGTGAATTGCATCCCCTGCCCATCCATGTCCATCCCACCTCCACGTGCACACTGTGGAGTTAATAATACTACAGGTCCTCCAAGAAGGTAAGAGGCCTGCATCGGAGAATTATAAGATACTGAAGAAACTGAAGAAGATTCATATAAATGGAAGTATACACTGTGTTCATGGATAGGAAGAATTAATGTCATTAAAATGTCCATACTACCCAAAGCAATCTATAGATTCAACCCAATTCCTATCAAAATACCAATAATATTTTTATTTAAATACCAATAATAATTTTTAGAGAGAGGGAAAGAGAGGGAGAGAAACATTGACGTGACAGAGATACATTGATCAGTTGCCTCTCGTGCACCCCCCACTGGGGACCTGGCCTGCAACCCAGGCATGTGCCCTGAGTGGGAACTGAACCTGTGACCTTTAGGTTAAGAGGTTGGGACTCAATCCACTGAGCCACACCAGCCAGGGATACCAATAATATTTTTATTTTTATTGATCTTGGGAAGAGAGAGGGGTTGGGGGAGAGAGAGAGAAACATTGGCCCATTGCTCCACTGTCCATCCATTCATTGGCTGCCCCTTGTATGTACCCTCACTGGGGATCAAACCCACGACCTTGGACAATACTCTCACCAACTGACCTACTCACCAGGGCCCAATGGCATGTTTCACAGAACGAGAACAAGAAATCCAAACATTTATATGGAACCACAAAGACCAAGTAACCTCAGGAATATTGAGAAAGAAGAAAAAAGTTAGAAGTATTATGCTACCTGATAATCAAACTGTACTACAAGGCTAAAGTAATCAAAATAGACTAGTACTGACAAAAAAACAGACATATAGCTCAATAGAATAGAACAGAGAGCCCAGAAATAAACCCATGTCTATATGGCTAATTAATATTTGACAAAGGAGGCTAGAACATACAATGGGGTCAAGACAGCCTATTAAATACATGGTGCTGGGAAAATTGGACAGATATACACAAAAAAATGAAACTAGACCACCTTCTTACACCATATCCAAGAATAAACTCTAAATGGATTAAAAACTTGAATGTAAGTCCCCAAACCATAAAACTCCTAGAACAAAACATAGACAGTAAAATCTCTGACATTTTTTGCCCTGGCTGGCATGGCTCATTTGGCTGGACAGTCAACCTGTAGACCAAAAGGTGTTGAGGGTTCGATTCTTGGTCAGGGTGCATACCCAGGTTGTGGGTTCGATCCCTGGTTGAGGTGCATATGGGAAACAACCAATCAATCTCTCTCTCTCTCTCTTTCTCTCAAAGCAATGAAAAAAATGTACTTGGGTGAGGATAAAAAAACAGAGTAAATAAAAAATCTCTGACATTTCTCTTAGCAATTTTCTTCTGATATATCTCCTTGGGCAAGGAACATGAAAAATAAATAAATGGGATCACATCAAACTAAAAAATTTTTGCACAGCAAAGGAAACCATCAACAAAACAAAAGACAACCTGCTAAATGAGATATTTGTCAATGATACATCCAACAAGGGGGTAATATCCAAAATTTACAAAGAACTCATACTACTTAAAGTAAACGATCCAATTAAGAAATGGGCAGAGGACCTGAATAGACACATCTGCAAACAGGATATACAGACGGCCAATAGACATCTGAAAAAATACTCAGTGTCACTGATCACAGAGAAATACCATAATGAGATATCACCTCACACCTGTCAGAGTGGTTATCATCAATAAATTAAGAAACAAGTGTTGACAAGGATGTGGTGGAAAGGGAGCCCTCGTGCACTGTTGATGGGATGTGGATTGGTGCGGCTACTGTGGAAACAAGATAGAGGCTCCTCAAAAGATGAAAAGTGGACCTGCCTTATGACCCAGCAATTCTACTTCCGGCTCTATATTCAAAGAAACCCAAAACACTAATTTGAAAGAATATATGCACCCCTGTGTTCATTGCAGTGTTATTTACAATATATGGAAGCAACCCAAGTGCCCATCAATAGACGATTACATAAAGAAAAGGTGGTACATATATACAATGGAATATTACTCGGCCATAAAAAAGAATGAAATCACTTTTTTTTCCTTCCAGTCAAGATGGTGGCATAGGTAAACACAGCTCACCTCATCACACAATCACATCAAAATTACAACTAAATTATAGAACAATCATCACTCAGAACTGTCAGAAATTGAGTTGAATGGAAGTCTGACATCTATGGATTTAAAGAAACCACATCATTTCAGACTGAGCCACAGAGAAAGTAGGTGGCATATCTGAGACTCCAACAACCTTGCTAATACTGTTTGCCCCACCCCGGAGATTCCCTGAGACTCCCACCCAACTTATGGGCCCACCCAAACTACTTTTCATTAAGAATGGCTGGTCTTGGCTCATGCTTCACAACTTCTTAAATCTTCTCAAAAAAGCAACAGCCAATCTCAGTGAGCCCTGAGCCCTTATACCCATTTCCAAGTGGTCCCAAGCATGGCACTGGTAGCAGCCAGCCTAGATTCACAGTTTGGCTTTGCCTGGGAATCTCCAAGACCAGCACAAGTAGCAACAATCTCAGATTGCTTTAGAGCCCAATCAGGGTGGCCCTGGGCAAAGACAGGTGGGGGCTGACCTTGACCTGCACCCTCCAGGAAACCTCAGAGCCTGTGCACCCAGTGGACAGCTACAGACCATATCAGAGCACCACTACCCTGCCCCTGCCCAGCCGATACTCCACAGAGGGTGGAGGTTGATGGTCAGTGGTCACAGCCATTCCTTGCAGCTGACTGGCCTGGGTAAATACCTCCCATTGACCTGCCAACAGCAACCAAGGCTCAACTACAAGAGGAGTATGTACTTAGCCCACACAAAGGGCATACCTCAGTACCCATCTTGGGTGATAGGGGAGGCTATGCCACTAGGCCCTACAGGGCACCTACTATATTAGGCCACACTACCAAAACAGTGAATTATAACAGCTGTACCTAATTCATAGAAGCAAACACAAGGAGGCTGCCAAAAGGAGGAAACAAAGAAACCTGGTCCAAATGAAAGAACAGATCAAAACTCCAGAAAAAGAACTAAACAAAATGGAGATGAGCAATCTATCAGATTCAAAGTTCAAGACACTGGTTATAAGGATGTGCAAGGACCTTAGTGAGGACCTCAACAACATAAAAAAGATCCAGTCAGAAATGAAGGATTCACTAATTGAAATAAAGAACAATTTGGGGGAAACAACAGTAGAGTGTAAGAAGCCAAGAATCAAAAACATAAGGAAGCAAAAAACAATGAATCAGAACAAGAAGAAGAAAAAGAATCCAAAAACAATGAGGACAGTATAAGCACCCTCTAGGACAACTTCAAGGGGCCCAACATTCACATCATAAGGGTGCCAGAAGGAGAAGAGAAAGAGCCAAAAATATTGGAAATCTTTTTGAAAAAATAATGAAAGAAAATTCCTCCAATTTGGTGAAGGAAATAGACATGCAAGTCCAGGAAGCACAGAGAGTCCCAAACAAGATGGATGCAAAGAGGCCCACTCCAAGATACATCATAATTAAAATGCCAAATGTTAAAGATAAAGAGAGAATCTTAAAAGCAGCAAGAGAAAAGCAGTTAGTTACCTACAGGGGAGTTCCCATAAGACTGTCAGCTGATTCCTCAAAAGAAACTTTGCAGGCTAGAAGGGATTGGTAAGAAATATTCAAAGTCATGAAAAGCAGGGACCTACAGCCAAGATTGCCCTGCCTCCCAAAGATATCATTTAGAATTGAAGGGCAGATAAAGAGTTTCCCAGAAGAAAAAACTAAAGGAGTTCATCATCACTGAACCACTATTACATGAAATTTTAAAAGGATTTATTTAAGAAAAAGAAAATCAAAACTATGAACAATAAAATGGCAATAAATACATATCTATGAATAATTGAATCTAAAAAACAAAGTAAGCAAACAAGAAGAACAGAGACAGATCAGATCAGAGAAGATTATGGATACAGAGAGGGTTTTGATGGTTGCCAAATGGGAGGAGGGTGTGGGGGGAAGGGTAAAGAGGTGAGGGGATTAAAAGTACAAATAGGTAGTCACAGAATAGACAGGGGGATGTAAGGTACAGTGTAGGAAATGAAGTAGCCAAAGAACTTATACACATGATCCATGGACATGAACAATGGTGGGGGGATTGCCTGAGGGAGTGGGGGTTGTTGGGTGGAGGGGGCAAAGAGGGAAAGTTGGGACAACTGTAATAGCATAATCAATAAAATATAACTAAAAAAAAAGAATGAAATCTTACCATTTGTGACAGCATGGATGGACCTAGAGGGTATTGTGCTCAGTGAAATAAGTCAGAGAGAGAAATGTCTTATGATATCACTTATACATGGAATCTCAAGAACAAAATAAACAAACAAAATTAAAACAGACTCATAGATACAGAGAGCAGAGGAGAGAGGGATTGGGGGGCTGGGTAAATAAGGTGAAGGGATTAAGTACAAACTGGCAGTTATAAAACCACCATGGGGATGTAAAGTACAGCACAGGAAGTGCCGTCAATGATATTGTAATTAACTGTGTACGGTGCCAGGTCAGTACTGGAAATATCAAGGGGAACATTTTGTAAAGTATATGGTTGTCTAACCCTGTGCTGCACACCTGAAACCAATACAAAATAACATTGAACGTAGACTGTAATTGAAAAAAGTATCAGAGTTTCTCAAATCCATGTTTAGTTTTCCAATCAAAGCCACAAATAATAGTATTGTCATGAGGGTGATGGAGCAGGGGAGGCCCAGTATTTTGTACACTGAAGGGGTAGAAAAGATTGGGAAAATCCTCAGACGAGGTACTTTCACCCTACTGAGCCTGCTTGGAAGGCAGGACACCTGTGCAGAAGACACAGCAGGTGCCTGCTCTGCCCTCTGGCCTCAATGGCTAGTGTGGGAACTCAGGCCACCTGCCCATTCCTTCATTCCTTCCGCAAATACTTACTGAGCTTATCATACCAGGAGGCTGGTATGGGGCCTGCCAAGATGGTAGGGATGGGCAGCTAGCACCAGATGTTAGTAGGGGAGCCAGGCCCATAAGAAAGGGGAGACACTAAGAGGGTAGGAGAGGGAGAGAGGCAATGAGTAGGGAACCCAGAGATGGAGAGTCAAGCTGCTTCCCGCAGACCTCATGGACTTGGCCTCACAGGACGCCCGGCCCATGCACTCTGCTCTAAATGCCTCCCCCGGGCACTCACTCCCACATTTGCACCTCTAACCCCGCACCTCTGCCCTGCCATCTGGGCGTATCCATCATCCAAGTGAGCTCAGTGTCATGCCCCCACCCTGCTCACTTCTGAACACTCAGTATCCCTGCGAGGCTCCATCCTGCACAGTGACCAGAGCCAGAATCCTCCATTCATTCTTCGCCCCACCGCTCAACCAGTCAGCCCCCGTCCCCGAGAGCCTTACCACAACCGAACCTGCAGCATCATCCACTTTCCCTGTTCCTGCGGCAGCACGCAAGCCCGGGCCACCACTGTCTTTTTCCTGGACACTGGCAACAGCTTCCTAACTGAACCTGCCCCAGGCTCGCCCTTCCTTACCTGGCCCTCTCCTGCATGCACACTGCCAAATAGCCATCTGGGGCCCAGATCTGATCTGGCCCCTCTCCTACTGAGTTTCCTTCTTTAGTTCCCTCTGGCCTCCTCAGCTGGCCTTCCTGATTCTCCTGCTTCCCTTTCCAGACTCCCCTGCAGCTCCGCTGAGCCCCTTCACTTCCTCACCACAGCAGCCCTTCACACCTCTATGTTCACTGTACCTGGAATTCCTTCCTATGCTTATCTACCTGATCATCTTATAAGCTCCAGTTCAAAGGTCACCTCCTCTGTGAAGCCTTCCCTGGTTTCCCTACAGTAGAGCTGTGGTCCCTTGTCCTCTGTGGTCCCCTGTCCCTTCTTTTATTCTGCTGCACCAGCACTTAGCACAACAGACTGTGCTGGTATATTATATCCTCCCCCCATCAACTGTGAGGTCCCCCAGGGGCGTGTGTGAAACCTCTCTGATCCCTGGGACACAGCAGGCACCCAGTGTTTGTTAAATGAATGAGTGAAGGAGAGACAGAGAAAGGAGATGACAACACACCGAGAGGGAGCAGGGGACAAAAGCAAGGCGATCAGAGTGAAGGGACATAGAGAATGCCTGATGCCCAGCAGGAGAGGGAGGAGGGGGCTGGACAGGAGCGGGTGGGTCACCCACAAACGGGCCCTTTCCTCTAGAAGCCCTGGCCTGTGGGATGGGCAGGCAGCCCTGGCCCAGCACAAGTAGGCACTGAATCAACGTGGCTGACTGATCGAAGGAGGCAGACAACATATGGAAAAGGATAAAGTGGCCCCAACAGGATGGGATGGGCCCCTGCAGCCCCCACTGCACTATTCCCTTGACTACTCTCCCCTGGGCTGTGGCTTGTCTAGGCAACACTCCTCTGGCTGACCCTGCCCCCTTTCCCCCAGCAGGATCCTGATCCAGGGCAGCCCTCGCTGCAGGGCTCCCCCACATCTCCACAGAAGCAGTGCCACAGCCAATGCTGAGGCAAAAAGCATGGCGAGGCCTCACTGCCTGATCCAGCCGGGGCTTCGTGGTCACAGGTGGGTCGCCTTCGGTGTCTCCTGCTCCAGGGAGAAGCCCACACTCTCCCTGGGACTTCTCGTGGACGTGGGACATACCAGAGCATCCCGTGGGTCTTGCCAGCTCTTCTCAAAGCCAGGCCCAGGGACAGCTCCACCCTCCCCTGCAGCCAGGCAGGGACCTGTGCCCCGGGAAGCTGCAAGGAGAGACCTTCTCTTCCAAACAAAACAGCCACCTTAGCAGGAGGCGTCCGAGAGCACAACCCCGGGGACCACGGAAATAGCCATCCAGGGACAGGGCGTTGAGTGGACATCTGTCCGGAAGGAATGTTGACCACTGGGGCTCATTTGCTTCTTGGGGACGTTCTTCAAATGGAATCATATCTTATGTGTTCTTTTACGCAGCTCCTTTTACTTGGCAATGCACGAGTGATATTCACCCAGGGTCCCGTGTAGTATGAACTGTGCATTTTTGCTAGTGTTTAAAATTCTGTTCTATGGACCTTCTACAATTGATTTATTCATTTCGCTACTGATAGGCATCTGGGTAGTTTCCGTTTTTGCCTTTTCCAAAAGTGCTGCTATGAAATTCCAGCACCTGTCTTATGGACACAAGTATTCATTTCTACGGGTAAACGCCTGGCATTGGAATGGCTGGGTCATAAAGTAGGCGTGTGTTCAGTCTCAAAAGGCTCTCAGGTGATGTCCGACCCACAGCCGGGGTTATGAAACCATTGGACGAATCTCGCCTCACTCCTACTTCCTTTGTGGTTTCTGGTCTCCAGGGTCAATCCTACACAGCCTCTGGACCCAGGGCCCTGACCTTCCTGTGCCTTCACTCTGCCCCTCTGGAGTTCCAGGAACATCCTTGGCAAGACAGGGAATCGCATTGTTAATAGAGATTTCCTCCATCCGTTAAGGTCATAGAGCGCATTTACTGAGTTGTGCTAAGAAACAAGTAAGAAGACCAGCAGCTTCCCTGTGTGGCCAAGGCCAGCTCCGAGCCACGCTATGCCCTTCCTGAAGGGCCACAGCCCTGGCGCACAGCCCAGACCTCTCCCAGAGAGAAAGTGGAACCGTGGATAGAGTCAGGCTCATCACGAGTGTGTTGAAATGTGAAGATAAAAGGTAATCTCCTCCTTCTGCAAAAAATAATTCTGATATTTCTAACACAGGAGCTGCACTTACACACGGGCCCAGAAGCTGCACCTCACGTTTTACTTTCTAAGCTGCTATTTCGTATCTAGGACAACTAACTGCTTTGCCCTTTCTGCTGTATAGAAAAGGGGAGGAATTCCATAATGGAATTCCATACTGAGTGTAAGGGGTGGGGCTCAGGGACTTGGGGCCACACCGGGACCCAGCTGTCCTGCTCAGCAGCCCTGGCAAAGGACTCAGGGCTGGGAGGTGCTCAGCACAGACACAGACACAGACACCCTTCTCAGGAGCTGGTCTAGGAGCACCTGGGCCAGGAAGGTGCTTGGTTTCCCTCCACTACCTGTGGCATCTTTGAAATGAGGGAGATGCAGAGGGCCAGAGGCTCTGCTTCCCGACATCACGGTCTGTCCTGAAGGACCCTGGCCACAGCCGGCAGAGCCACAGGTGTGCTCCAGCCCCAAGCACAGCCCTTGCAAGCTGACCAGCAACCTCTTTAGGGTGATGAGAGGAGCAGGCCCATCAGATTCCCTTTCTGAGTCCTACCTGGGAAACAGGAGATGTGCAGATGTGCAACCAGAGGCAGTGAACAGGCAACGCTGGAGCAGAACCTCTGCGTGCACCTGAGACTGGGTCGGGAGTGAGGGAAGTGGGCGCAGAGAGGAGCAGGGGCCATGGGCCAAGCTCCCAGTCTGGGGACAACAAAGACAGCCTGCTCCCCATGGCTGCCCACTAACTTTGAACTCTTCATCCAGCGCCCCAGCACTTGCAGCCAGATAAGACCCCCACACTCAGTTCGCCCAAAGCCTGCACGCCAGGGCACACCACACTGTCACTCAGGCAGGGGTGCCACTCACTTTTCCCAGGCGGAGAATGGAGGCTTAGCTGGGTTTTGTAACTGCGCACACAGGCCTTGGCAGAGCCGGGACCCCGTGGAGGTGTGTCTGACGCCCAAGCCTGGGTCATACCAGGCACCCCACAAGACCTCAGGGACAGAAAGGGAGAGGACTCAGAATGCTCAAATGAAGTCAAACCCTATTAGCTGAGGGAGCCCCTAGGGAGAAGCGGGGTGACCAGACCTGGCTCTGGATCTCCTCTCCTTCTCAGTTCAGCTCTAGTGTCGCAAGGGAGACGGCACCATCCCCACTGCACAAATGAGGAAACTGAGGCCCAGAGAGGCAAAGCATCTTGCTCCTGACTACATAACTGGAAAGCAGTGGAGCTTGAATTTAAGCTACGGTCTGGCCCTGGCTGGTGTGGCTCAGTGGGCTGAGCGCGGGCTGTGAGCCAAAGGGTCGCCGGCTCAGTTCCCAGTCAGGGCACCTGCCTGGGTTGCGGGCTTGGTCCCTAATGGGGACGCATGAGAGGCTACCACACACTGATGTTTCTCTCTCTCTCTCTCTCCCTCCCTTCCCTCTCTCTAAAAATAAATAAATAAAATTAAATAAACTACAGTGCATACTCTTTCTAATGTCTCCTGTAGCTTTCCGGGCCAGGCCACAGCTCTCTCCAAAAGCCCCAGTGCAGGGATATTGAAGGACACAGGGGACTGAAGGACACAGGAGGGGGGTGTCTCTTGGGCTGAGACGACAATGAGATGACTATGCAGGTACCCTCTGGGGAGTGGGATTCCTTAGATCAGACCCCCTCCCTCTAGCCTTTATCTCCTCTACTCAGAGAACCACACAAACTGGGTAACTTGTTCAGGAGGAGATGTGGGCTGGCCCAGCCCTCTGGGGGTGGCTGGATCCATGGAGGGCTCCCACCAGGACCCCTCTAATTCCCCTTTCCCCTGTTCCCTGACCTCCCATCCAGGCCTGAGCTCTCTCAGCACACCAGAAAGGCCTAGCTCCTCATGAAGATGAAATTCAGGAGCAAATGCTCAGGCTGATGCCTCCCCTGCACTTGAGAAGTGGGCTAATGAGGTGCCCCTCCCAGCTCTGCCTGGGCCTTGCTTCACTAACCTGATCCTACCCAATGGAGTCACTCTTGTTCTCATCCCCCAGTACCTCTCCTCCCTGAAGCTTGGCTGGCGTGCACCTGTGGGGAGAGTAGATCTCTTCCTGCCTGTGTCCACATCCGGTCCACCCAGCTATCTTCCTTTGCTGCACTGCTTGAGGACGTGGCTGTCTCCCCACCAAACTGTGTATTCACCTCTTGCTCCAGGACCTCACACAGCTTCAGGCATATAGTAAGTGCTCAATAACCGTTTGTTGGGTAAGCAAATGCTTCTCCACGAAAAGCTTCTGTGTCTGTTTGGTGACAGCAGGGCTTTAAAACACAAACATAAGACCTGGAGTAAGAGCAACCCACTCAAGTTTGGTCTGGTTTCCCCTGACCCTTTGGGTGGCCCCCAGTCTCCTGCCTCTGACTTTGCTCCTCCTTGACCTGCAGATCTTCAGGGCTACAGTGAGAATCCAAGAGGTCATGGCCCAATCCTGGGGAAGGGGCCAGTTCTCACAGCCTTACTCATTGAGCCTCACCCCTGCCAGCACCACTGAGAGCTGAGTTGGCCCTGAGTCCACCATGTCCCTTGAAGGATGCCTAGAGGTACAGCTCTCCACGGAAAGTAGAGATTGAGGTACCATGAGGCCCCAAACTGCACCCACAAACCATACATATCCTGAACAACTGAGTCTTTCTCCTGGACTACAGCCAGAAAGAGCAGCTGGGAGCAGGGCCTTCGCCACACCTGGGCTGCACCCAGTGACTGCCTCCCACACTGCCTGAGCCCAGAGGCGCTCCCACAGCACAGGCCCAGCCCTACTCAGGATGCTGCCCTTTCTTCTCGTCCCCCCACCAGAAGTTTGAGGCCAGCGATTGCTGCCCCCTTCCTGGCCTGCAGAATGAAAACAGTTCCCAGGGAGACAGGTAGGATAAACAGCTGAACGCTGAAACCCAGGAGCTTTGCTTATGGGAATGTCCAGGATTTCCTAGGAAGCCCAGGTCTCATAACAAGCAGGCAGCTGGTCCTGCAGAGAGATCTGCCTGTTCCCGAAGCAGCATCTCTTTGAGCTGGCACCCCTGGACCTGGTCACAGACCACTTTTTCTTGGCAGGCCACTGGCCGTTTTCAGACAAGAAGCTGGTCATTCAGGTCTAAAAACAGACTTGCATTCATTAAGAAACAGAGCACCCCTGTGCTCCAGTGGCCACCCTCTGGCGGGCCTGCTGAGGGGAGGGCTCATAGACAGTCTCGGCTGCTCAGACACCCCCAACTCAAGGCTGCCAGGTGGTGGTGCTACTCTTGGGACAAGTCAGTTCTGTCCATTCATGGATACCATCCAGCACACCCCACTCCACCTACCATACGCCCTTAGAATCATCCTAACCTTGTGGACCCACCAGGCTCTTCACAGGGCTCAGGCAGATGGGAGGGGTCTCAGGGTCCTGAAGAGCCTGAGTGCAGGGGTAGGAAGACAGGAGGTGGGCCTGGAAGGGCTTCCCACTGCTGAGGGGTTTGGGGAAGCTGCTCTCTCTTTCTGGGCCACAGTTACTCCTCTGCAACAAGGCAAGAAACTCTCAGCCCAGGAGGGAAAGTAAACGCCCAAGGGAAAAACAAACCAGAGCCTGGCACTGGGGGCACTGCAGATGGCCACTGGCCTTCTGAGGTCAGAAAAAGCCCTATCCTGCAAGAGGCTGGCAGGAGCACAGTCCTCCAGGGCTGCCAGCCTCTCTGCCTTCCTCCTACAAACCCCAACTGCAGGCCTGGTATTTTTGCTCAGCTCCGTGTAAGTGCTGTGTGCACTAAGACGGATAAGGCAAGCTACTATCCCCAAAACGCCTGGTGGGAGAGGCAGACATGAAACAAATATTTATATAAATCAAAACATAATTACAGCTGTGAAATATATTCTATGAAGGAAAAACACAGTGTCCTAGGAGGACCTCCATCAGGGAGTCCTAACTCAGCCATGGAGAGCTGGGAAGACTTCTTGAAGCAGCAGCAGCATTTGAGCTGATAGCCAGTGGATGCTAATCAGATGGGGTTGGGGGTCGCTGGAGGGAGTTGGAGAGGGGTCACTGTAGAGAGGCTGCGATGTGCAAAGGTGCTGTGGCCAGAGGTGTGTGGCATTAATGAGGAACACAAACAGAGCCTTTGTGTCTGGAGGGTACAAATGAAGAGCGAAGCAGTGAGCAATGAGGCCGGAGCGGTTGGCAGGGTTAAATCATGCAGGGTCCTGTGGGTACCAGTCAGGGCTTTCATCATTCTCTTAAAAGCAGTGGGGAACCAATGAAAGGATTTAAACAAGGAAATACACGATCAACTTTGTACGTTGAAGAGATGACTCTGAAGGCTCACTTTGGCAGCACGCATGCTAAAATGGAATAGTACGGGGAAGGTTAGCGTGGCCGCTGTGCAAGGACGGCACGCAGATTCGTGAAGTGTTCCATATTTTTTTGTTCTTAATCTTTTGCCATGTATTTTTTATCTTAGACATTGTATTTTTTTATCTGTAAAAATTTCATTAAAAAATCTTTCATACACTTTTAGTGGGATTGCAAATTGGTGCAGCCATTATGGAAAGCAGTATGGAGGCTCTTCAAAACATTAAAAATAGAATTACTATGTGACCCAGAATTTCCATTTCTGGCTATCTGCCTGAAGAGAAAAAGAAATACTAATTCCAAAGGGCACACGCACCCTATGTGCGCTGCAGCACAGTTTGCAACAGCTAAGACTTGGAAGCAGCCTAAGTGTTTATTGATAGATGAGTGTGCAAATTAGATGAGCCACATATACACAATGGAATATTACTCAGCCATGAGCACAGTCTTGCATTTTCGACAGCATGGATGGACCTTTAGAAGGTATTATGCTAAGTGAAGTAAGACACACAGGGAAGGACAAATACCATATGATTTCACTTACATGTGGAATCTAAAAACCTAAACAAGTGAACAAACAAAACAGAAATGGACTTACGGAGGCAGATAAAAAGCTGATGGTTGCCAGAGGGGAAAGCGGTGAGCGGGAAGGGTGAGGAAGGTGATGGGGTGTTAAGAGGTACGAATATCCAGCCATAATACAAATAAGTCACAGAGATATACTGTACACAACACAGAATATAATCAATAATATTACCATAAACTTGTATGGTGTCAGATGGTTACTAGGCTTACTGTGATCACTTTGTTAGGTATGTAAGTGTTGAATAACTACATTATACACCTGAAACTAATATAACATTGTATGTTAAATGTATTTTAATAATAAAAATTAAAAGAAATTAAAATTTTAAAAAAGAGAGATGACTGATAGATAGATGTGCTTCAAAGTAAATCAAAGGAGGTGGTGTAGAGGGAGTGGAGGGTGGGTATTGATGGAATAGGAACAACCTTATGTCGGTGGTAATTGTACCTGGCCAATGGACACCTTGGGGTCCACCCTACTACTGGCTCCTCTTCTATATGTTTAGAATTTTCCATGAAGACAGATCAGTTAGGAGACGATATTCCAGCAGAGAAATAATGTCTCAGACTTGGTGGCAGTGATGACGGAGGGCCAGAGATGGATTCAGGACATATGTTTCCAAATAGAACCAACCCGACTTGGTGATCAATTAGATATGGGGTATAAGAAAAAAAAAAACATCAAATGTGACTGCTGATTTTTGGTTTAATCAAGTATCATACTGCTCTGTATTGCTGAGACAAAAGCAGGGAAAATGTATTGGGAAAATGAACATCTTTGAAGGCAACAATCGTGAGTTCAGTCTTGAACATATGTGAGAAACATTTAAAGGGAGGTGTCAGGCTGTATACGGATAAAAATCTCAGAAGAGAGGTCCAGGCTGGAGGGAGTTATTTGGCTCATGGTGGTACAGAAGCTAGGAGGGTACCCCAGGGAAAGTGCATCCATGAAGAACAGAAACTATCAACAAAGGAGCCAAGACCAATTCAATGAGGGAAAAAATAGTTTTTCAGCAAATGTGCTGGGACAACTGGATATGCACAGGCAAAAAAATTCAGTTGGACCCCTATCTCATACCATATACAAAATTTAACTAACAAATGTCAGGGCTAAAACTATTAAACTCTTAAAAGAAAACATAGATGTATATCTTTGTGACCTTTAATTCGACAATGGTCTCTTAAGATATGATATCAAAACCACAAAAGAAACAGAAGGAAAAATAGACAAACTGAACTTCATCAAACTTAGAAGCTTTTGCGCTGCTGCTGCTGTCATCAAGAAAGTGAAAAGAAAACCCACAGATTGGAGAAAATAATTGCGACTCAAATATCTCCTAAGAGATTAGTACCCGAAATATACAAAGCACTCTTACAACCTTGAAGATAATTATGCTAAGTGAAATAAGCCCGTCTCAAAAAGACAAACACTGTGTGATCCCACTTATGTGAAGCATCTAGAGAAGTCACATTCACAGAGCCGGAAAGTATAAGGGTGGTGACCACGGGCTGCGGGAGGGGGGCATGAAGAATTATTTGAAGAGTACAGAGTTTCAGTTTTGCAAGATAAAAACGTTCTGGAAGTGGAGTGCACAACAGTGCAAACATACTTGACACTCCTGAACTGTACCAATGACCACGGAGATGGCTAAGATGGCAGCTTTTACGCCATGCATTTTTCTTAACCGCAATTTAAAACTTTTTTTTAAAAAGGGACTCTTAAAACCGAACAATGAAAAGACAAATAATCCAACCAAAATGGACAAATGTTTGAATAAACATGTTTCTAAAGAAGATATCAAAGACCAATAGGCACATGAAAAGACGCTCAACATCATTGGTCACTGGGGCAACGCACCGGTAAACCCGGGAGCTACCACTTCACACCCACTAGGGGGCTCCGAGCGACGCCAGGCGCGGGGGGAGAGGGGGGTGCGGGGAGAAACGGGCACGCCGCACCCTGCCGGGGCGAGTGCCTCGAAGAAAGAACGGATCGGTGGTTCCTCACACGACTAAACACACAGCCTCTGTGTGAGCCTACAGTTCCACTCCCTGGTTTATGCCCAAGAGAACTGCATACCCGTCCACGTAAAACTGTGTACAAAAATGCTCACAGAATTCTAATGATTGTTGTAACAGCCCCAAAATGCAAGCCCCGAGAGCCATCAGCCGATGAGTGGATGCACAAAATGTTGTAGAGCCGTACAGTGGAGTACTACTCAGCCGTTAAAAAACGTAAGTACTGATGCCCGCTACAATATGAATGAATCTTAAAAACATTACACTAAGTGAAAGAAGCTGGTCACGAAATACCACGTATTTTATGATTCCGCGTGCAGGAAACGTCCCGAACTGGCAAACGCAGAGACGAAAAGTAGGTTAGTAACCGCCGGGGGCTGAGGGGAGGGGAGCACGGGCAGAGACAGACGGGCCTAGGGCTTCTTTGGGGTGGTGACTGTTCAGGACTTCGGGGTAGCGGTGGCACAACTCTGTGAATGCACGTGCTAAAAGGGCGAATTTTATGGCACGCGAACTGCACACATGCGGCTTGGTTCCCGCCCCCCACGCCGGTCCTGCTGGCCCGGACACCGGGACGCCCGAGGCCCTGACCCAGTGGCGCTGAACAGCCGTCATCTGCGTGGGCACGCAAGCTTCAGCAGGGCTCGCCTGCGGCCCATCCCTCCACTCTCCGGGATTCAGCGTGGAATTTCCTGGGACCCCCTCCCACCCCGAATAGGTTCGATCCTGGGCTGACTGAACCCCGGGGTGTGAAGCCGGAGGGCACACCCACGGCAACAGCATCCGAGGAGGGGTGGGGGGAGCAGCCTGAGACCTGGAGAGGCGCCACACCTCCAGGCTGTGCGGGAAGGAGGAGGAGTCCCTCAAGGGGCTTAGAGGCAGACATAAACCCGGTGTACAGGCTGTTGCAACATCCCACGGAGTTCCAAAAAGCAGTGGTGGGCAGGCAGTGCAGTCTGCCAGAGGCCCCGGGCGAGGAGACCCGGTCCGTGCTGCTAGCCGGCCCTGCCCGCTTCCCCGCCCGCCGCTGCATCCCAGGGAGCGCGTGAGGCCGAGCCTGTGACCGGGCCTGTGACCGCAGGTGAGGGTGCTGTCAGCACAGCTGTCACCAGCCCTGCATTCGGCTTTGCTCCCCGGAAAACCGCGGAGACCCTACCCCTGGAGCAGGAGGGGGAGGAGCAATTGTCTGTGCCCCGCCGACGCCCGAGGGGCGTGCCCGGGTGGCGAGGGAGAAGGCGCCGTTCTTGCCCCGCCCACTGCGGGCCCGGCCCCGCCCCCGCCCCCTCACTTATCCCCCCCGCAATAATCCCCCGCCGACTGGCCCTCCAACCACAGGTCCCAGTCCGGCGCCGAGAGGGCCGCCACGCCCAGAGCTCCGCAGGGCACTTCGCGGACGCCAGAGATCCCTCCGCGGGGGCTCGCGGCCCCTCAGGGGCAGCCTGGGGGCGCTGTGGGGGTGCACCGTCCGGCGGAACCTCCCGGCCCCCCCGCAAAGGGAGCCCGCGCCCTGTCCGGGAACCCCTCTTGGGTGGGTGCCCAGCCCAAAGCCGGCAGCGGCCCGGACTGGAGGCGCCCTGCAGCGGCCGCCCCCGCCGCCCCAGGCAGTGCTCAGGCCCGGGGTTCAGGTTCCCGCCCAGTGACCCCTGCTAGTTTTTCAAGGAGCTTGCTGAGACCTCTTCCTCCAGAAGAACCCCAGGTTGTCTAAATGATGAAACCCCCCTAGGAATGCCTGCTCCCGTCACCATTATTCAACATTGTTCTGGAGGTTCTAGCCTTTGCAGAAACTCAAGAAAAAGAAATAAAAGGTTTATATACTAAAAAGACGCTTATTATTTGAAAGATGGTATGATAAACTGCCTGGAGGACATATAATCGATTGAAAAACCGTAAGAATGTGGTGCGGATATCCATGTATCTGGGCACTGGTCTAGGCAAAGCTATGATTGGAATAGAAGCATAAGGAACTCTTGCAGAATTAATGATTACTTGGTACAAGGTCACTATAAAAATCAATAGTTTCTCTGTAAACCTCCAATAAACAGTTGTAAAATATATTTTTGGGAATGACACGTTTGAGATACCCAAGAATAAACATTTAAAACGTAAAAAAAAATATGAGAAGACCACAGACGTTTTAGAAATGACATAAAAGGCGACCTGAGTAAATGGAGAGATACACTCTGTTCTTCAGTGGGAAGATTCGAAATTTCAAAGAAGCAAATGTATCCCCAATTATTTGAATCCTCACCTGAGGACAGGCTTACTGAGTTTAGAGAGAGGGGAAGGGAGGGGTAAAGAGAGGGAGAGAAACGTCCACGTGAGACAAACATGGGGCCGGCCTTTCACAGGCGCCCGGCAGGGAGCCCAACCGCAGCCGAGGCCTGCGCCCCCAGCCGGGAATTCCACGGGGACCTTTCAGTTTGCTTTGCGGGAAGACGCTCCGCCAACTGAGCCACGCCAGCCAGGGCAAATTTATCCCGTTAAATGCAAGAGCTTTGCCCTGCCAGATGTCGGAACAAACGACAAAGCCAGGCCAATTAAAATAACACAGTACTCACTGATTTAGGAAAGATCAATAGAGCCCGTAGCCCAGGCCAGTGTGACTCACTTGGTTGGAGCGTGGCTGGAGATGAAGGGTTGCGGCTGGATTCCAGCCACCACACATACCTAGGTTGCTGGTTTGGCTCCCTTTCGGGTGTCTGCGATCCCTGGGACCATTCAGCGCTTGGGTGAGGATAAAATATTTTATATATATATATATATATATATATATATATATATATATATATATATATATATATAAAGCTGGAGAGAGAGAATGTAAGTGCAGGATATGATCAACAGGTATTTGAGAATTTAGTATATAATTAAGAAAATATTTCAAATAAGTAGAAGAAGAATGGATTGTCCAATACATGGTATTGGCTACCTCACACCATTCATAAAAATAAATTCCAGGTAGAGTAAATATCCAAATATTTTCTAAATCAATAAAAATATAAAATAAAATGGAGGAGATTATTAAAATACCAGGAAAGGTCTAAGCAAAATATAAAACCCAGAACACAGAAAAAAAATTAATCACATAAAAATTAAAAACCTTTGTACATCAAAATTTAAACTGATGAAGAATTGGTATTTTTAACATATAATGAGCTTGTCCAAGTCAATACGAAGAAGGTAAACAATCTAATAGAAAACTAAGTAAAGAATATGAACAGTGCAATCACAAAAGAAGAGATCCCTTCCTACCTTGTTCATAAACCTTTAAAAAATCATAGCGCTCACCATTACCAAGAACGTGGAAATAAGCATTCCTTATACCCCACGATGAGACTGAAAACTGAGTTAACTGTTCTGACATACATCAAATGCCTTAAGAAATACAAATCTTTTGACTCAACAACTCCACTTCACAGAACTTGATATAAAAAAAAGGAATGGACAAGTAGACAAATCTGTATATTCATATGGTTAACAATTATGGGAGAAATGGAAATACCAAAGTAATATTTTATCAACATAGTAGATTCCTATGCAACTGACTCAAAGAACAGAGTATAGCTGTGTGTGCTGTTATGGAAAAAAAGCCCCAATGTGTTCTTTAGTGAAAAGGAGGTACAAATTAGTAAGTAAGATATAATCTATGTATAAGATTAAGAAATCTTTACTTAAAGGTGTATATCAAACAATAGTGATTATACCTCAGAAACAATTATGGGGTGATTTTCACTCTATAATTTTTGTTTTGTTTGAATTTATAATAGGCATGCAATCCATAAACAGCAAAAAAAAAAAGATACTTAAAAATAAAATAAACAATATCTGTTTTACTTATTAAATTCCGAAGGCTTAAAAGCTTCATAACATCTGCTGCTGGTCAACACGTTGCTGAATGGGCAGTCGCACATGCCGTTGTGTGCAGGGCAGTGTGAGAAGGGTGGGTACATTTTACATGTAGATGCCCATCGAACTCATAAATGCTACTTTTGGCAATTTAGTCTCAGAAATTAATTGGACACAAATTTAGATGCATGAGAATGTTCACTGAAGTATAGTTAGAAGAGAAAAAAACAATAGGGCATGAACAAATTATGGTTTATTCATAGGATGAGAGGCTATGTAACTATTAAAATATTTACCCAGTTATTTATTAAAACTTATTTATTAAAAAAAGCCTGTTAACATGGAAAGATAGCATTATATAACATTGGAAAAAGCATTATATAGAACAGCATGCATAATAAAATATATGTGGAAAGGATCCTCACCAAAATTCTAACAATATTTTTCTCTGAGTTGATATTTTAGGTGTTTTTTTATTATCTTCTTTATACTTTTTCATATACTTTGCTCTAATTTTATGACCACAACGAACACACTATTTTCATTTGGAGAAACGGATTCAAAGGAAGGAGAAAGATACAGTAAGAAAAAACAAAACAAACTAAAACCTTGTCCCCGGGGCACAGCAACATCCACCAATATGAACCTCTGAAGTTCCAAATTCCCAACACCACATTCTTCTTACAAGGAAACCCTCAGAATCCAACAGAAAAGGGAACCTTGATTTTTAAAATGAACTTTGCTAAATCCTCACATGTAATAAAAACCGCACAAAATTAAACACACACACACACACACACACACACACACACACACACACACACACCAGTGCATGGAAAACTGGTGACATCTGAACAATGTCAATGAATCACATCGACATCAATTTTCTGGCTGTGCTATTGCACTGTTGTCATGCACGACGTTACCGCGGGGAGACATTGGGTGAAACGTACATGGGATCTCTGCATTATTTTATACAAGCGCATGTGAATCTACAATTATCTCCAAATAAAGAGTGTGTTTTTTAAAAAGTGAACTTTGCACCTTGAAAAGGAAAAGAGATCCGGCTCTTCTTAGAGCTGGGGCTAAATTATCGGAGTCCTGGACTCAGATTCTCAAAGCCGGAGGCCCTGCAGGGCACCCAGCTGTTGGTGGCCAGACAGTCCCACAGCCGGAGACCTTTCAAGGGGGCCCGATGCGACTGTGGAGATGAAGGAAGGGGCGCTCAGAGCAGGAGCAGCTCAGCATTAATTTGTGGAGCAAGGATGTGTGGCCAGGTCCTTCCGATAGCCCAGGCTTTTCCTATGTTATATCACAGGGACTACATCTGAGAATGATTTAAAGGAAAAAAAAAAAAGAACTTGTCCACCATTATCCATATCACAGAACTTGGTGTAAGGAAATAAATATTCAAGTGGGTGAAAAAAAAGGTGGACTTGTAATTGGGCACACGTAATTTCAAAGTATGTGCCTACATGTGAATGTCACCCATCACATATATTGCTGCAGCCCTGATTATGACACAATTCCTTCCAACACCCAGATGGACTGCACTCTATCTACTGTTCTTTCACCAAGGAACAAATCTTTGTCATCGTGTTCCTTCCTTAGTAAAATTAGATCCCCACTGTTGGTGTGACCAGTGCAGAGTCAGGGCCATGGCCATTCACAACCTTTCTTCTCCTGGGTCTAATATTGGAGGACCTCATGGCCTAGTCTTCCCAGACCCTCCTCCACTTCTGCGCACCACAGCTGACAGTCTAACAGACCCCCAAGTTCAGGCAAAGGTTCAGGCTGGGTCTGTGAACTCCTGAAATTTTGGGCAAAACTACTGTGTCTGAACAAAGAGACATGCTTCTGGAAAGAGAGCATTTCACTTGTATCAGACGTTTAATGTAGCCTATGGCTCCCAAAATGATAGGAAATACAATGTTAATTTGATCAGCAACAAAATGGATTTAGAATATAAACTCCAAAACTGATTACTGTAAAAAATAAGTATTCAGCTAGTAATAAACACCCCTGTGCTTAGACTGTGGTCTCTAAGTACCACTTCCTACTAAAAGGAACCTGCACTCATTGGAGAAATGGCTGATTCCAGATTTGGGGTAGGAAGTGCACAAATGAGCATGAAGTATCTAATCGTGCAAGGGAGCCATCAAAGACTTGGTTGTGGCACAAGGACTCAGGAGCCTTTGAAGCCGGGAGAAGCTGGGACAATTTGCACATCAATAAGAGTGAGGTCTACGATGGACCGAAACATCTCAAATCTGCTTAAATCCATGAGGTTATAATAATTAAACAATGACTCATTGGCCACCTTTGGTAAGTACTAGGGACTCATTTCATTATTTTGAAAAACTAAGTAAAAATCAAGAGTGAAATTTTGCCTTTCTAGTACTAGCTACGCCTCGGGGTAGCCAAATAAGAGGGAACATTTCTTTCTATGGATAGAGTCAAGCTAATAAATGATGAAAGAGTGACAGAATTAGAGCAATACCACTTTACAATCCCTAATGAATAATGGGTCTAAATGAAATGACCATCAATGGCTGTTAATATCATCCAAACAGAGAAGAGTTTAATACCTCTTGCATCTGAGCAACTTCTAGATCCAACTCTGTACTTATAGGAAATATAGGAGTCAGAGGAATACTTTAAATACCACCAACAAACTGGGAAATGGTATAGGACAAATAACACTGTTTCTTCAACAAATAAATTGTAACAACAACAAAGAGATGGAAGGGGAACCTATAACTTACAAAAGATGACAGAGAAATAGATATTTAGATGTAATGTGTCAACCAATTATAAAACTTCATTGGTATCCTTATTAAAATAAATAAGTGGTACAACAACATTTATGAGATGATGGGGGAACTTTAAATGATGACTAGATATGTGATGATTTTAAGGAGTCATTGTTATTTTTTAGGTGTGAAAATGGTATTGTAGTTATATTTTTTAAAATATAAGCATTTTTCAACATGTTTGGTAATCAAGGAAGCCCAATATGAATATCAATTCTGAGGACTTCTGGCCAAGACAGAGGTGTAGGTAGACACATTGTGCCTCCTCGCACAACCAAAAGAAGGATGACAACAACAAATTTAAAAACAAAAACAACCAGAACTGATAGAAAATCGAACTGTATGGAAGTCTGACAACCAAGGAGTTAAAGAAGAAACATTCATCCAGATGGCTGGGAGGGGCAGAGATGGGCCACTGGGTGAAGAGGACTCCCAGCAAGGCAGCAGCTGGAGGACTGGGCAAGGTGGCAGCTTGTGGGCTGGGCAGTCCCACATTCGCAGGTAGATAAACTGGGAGGAACAACTGGGGACTGAGACAGACCCTGCAATGCAGGGTTCCGGCAGGGAAATAAAGCCTCAAACCTCTGACTGAAAACACCTGTGAGGGTTGAGGCGGTGGTGGGAGAAACTCCCAGCCTCACAGGAGAGTTTGTTGAAGATACCCATAGGGTCCCAGAATGTACACAAAACCACCCACCCAGGAATCAGCACCAGAAGGGCCCAATTTGCTTGTGGGTAGTGGGGGAAGTGACTGAAACCTGGCTGAGAGCCGAGCAAGCAGCACTGTTGCACCTCGGACCCCTCCCCCACATACAGCATTACCACGAAGCCACGGTGGGTTGCCCCACCCTGGTGAACACCTAAGCTCCACCCCTTACTACATAACAGGCGTGCCAAGACAACAAAAATGGCCAAAATGAAAGAACAGATCGAAGCTCCAGAAAAAATACAACTAAGCGATGAAGAGATAGCCAACCTATCAGATGCACAGTTCAAAACACTGGTAATCAGGATGCTCACAGAATCGGTTGAATATGATCTCAAATTAGAGGAAAAAATGAATGCTATGAAAAGTGTAATAAAAGAAAATGTACAGGGAACCAACAGTGACAAGAATGAAACCGGGACTCAAATCAACTATTTGGACCAGAAGGAAGAAATAAACATTCAACCAGAACAGAATGAAGAAACAAGAATTCAGAAAAATGAGGAGAGGCTTAAGAACCTCCAGGACATTTTTAAACGTTCCAACATCTGAATCATAGGGGTGACAGAAGGAGAAGAGGAAGAGCAAGAAACTGAAAACTTATTTGAAAAAATAATGAAGGAAAACTTCCCCAATCTGGTGAAGGAAATAGACTTTTAGGAAGTCCAGGAAGCTCAGAGAGTCCCAAAGAAGTTGGACCCAAGGAGGAACACACCAAGGCACATCATAATTACACTAGCCAAGATTCAAAATAAGGAGAGAATCTTGAAAGCAGCAAGAGAAAAGGAGACAGTTTCCTACAAAGGAGATCCCATTAGACTATCTGCTGATTTCTCAAAATAAATCTTGCAGGCAAGAAGGGGCTGGAAAGAAGTATTCCAAGTCATGAAAGGCAAGGACCTACATCCAAGATGACTCTATCCAGCAGAGCTATCACTTAGAATGGAAGGGCAGATAAAGTGCTTCCCAGAGAAGGTCAAATTAAAGGAATTTATCATTACCAAGCCCTTATTACATGAAATGTTAAAGGAACTTATCTAAGAAAAAGGAGATGAAAAATATGAACAGTAAAGGATGACAACAAACTCACAGCTATTAACAACTGAACCTAAAAAAAACAAAAAACAAAAACAAACTAAGCAAACAACTAGAACAAGAACAGAATAACAGAAATTGAGATCACGTGGAGGGTTATCAGCGGGGATGAGGAGGGAAGAGAGGGGGAAAAGGTACAGAGAATAAGAAGCATAAATGTAGGTAGAAAATAGACAGGAGGAGGTTAAGAATAATATAGGAAATGTAGAAACCAAAGAACTTATATATATGACCCATGGACATAAACTAAAGGGGGGGAATGCTGGTGGGAGGGGGTGTGCTGGGTAGACTGGACTAAAGGGGGGAAAATGGGACAACTCTAATAGCATAATCAATAAAATATATTTTTTAAAACAGTGTCAATTCTGAGGTATCATGGGCTAGGTTACCTTAAAATAAAATTTCAAGCAGTCCTTCAAAATTCAAAATCCAAAACTTATTTTAAAATAGCATTTTGTGTGGCCTTGGTGATTATGGGCAAATTTCAACTAATTTGATTAATGTTAGAGCATATCAGAAATATTTAATTTTTTTCTATAGAAGAGAGAGAACACTGTACTTGTAACCTGTCACAGCTGTGTGCTCAGACTGACCATCCACACTGCCGCTCTGACCGTAGTCATATAAAAAAAAAGGGACACCAACAAAACGAAATACCAGTAGGGTTCTGACAATTATTTAATACCATTGATGTGCCATGTCAACACGTTAGGAGGAAAAGCAACTCATGTTTGATTAGAACTAATTCCTTATGTGCTTTTTATTTCATATTAAAAGAATGGTGCCAGCCAAAAGCAGATGTCTATTTAAGAAATTAACAATGTGATTTTGGAGTGGATTTCAAACCTGAGGAAACACTGATTTAGGACAAGGCCTTGGGTTAACCGTCACAAGTTATTAAAACACTCCAGTCCTAAATTATGACCCAGCATTTCTAGACCAATAAAAGGCGCAGTCGTGGTGGGGAGAAAGGAGGGACACGTCCGCCCTGTAGGGGCTTAGTTTCTTCCTTCTCCTTCGGTGCGGTAACAGGCAGTGCCTCCTTGGGCAGGAGGTTCCTTCCGAGTCCCACAGAAAGCTCCACGCCCAGGGGCTTCTGCCCTCCCCCTTCTCCTTCTTTTCCTACCTTAGTAAACAGCTCCGGAATTAATCAAAGCTTCAAAGGTTGGTGATAACAGGTGGTGACAGATCGATGCCCTGCAGCCCAGGTGAATAGCAGCAGCCCAGGTGAATAGCAGCGTAGTGGCCAAGATGGACCTCACGCCAAAGAGCGATTTTCATTTCTCCAAAGACAGGAGAAAAACAGATGATTTTCTGGTGTCCAGATGCAGACACTGGACACTAAAGGGGAGTGCTGAACTGTTCTCAAATTCATGGGCTTTCCATAGGTAGTCATAGCAAAGAAGAAATGATGTAAAGAAATAAAATACCTTCAGAAATTGAGGAGAAACATGCTAGGTAGCAGAATCACTAAATGACCGCATGGAGAAGGGCTTTAGGGGGTCTACAGTCCAATCACCTCACCTGGTAGGTCGAGGGACACCCTTTCCCCCCTCTCCCTGCACTCTGAAGCCTGTGCTCTGAAAGGGGCTGGACTTCAGAGCTGGCTGGAGGTGTACGTGGGCAAAGCAGGCCCGGAGAGAAGACTTGCCTTGTGTTCAAGTCACAGCAGAATAGGAACAGCATTTGGCTGAGAACTCCTGATTCCCTGAACAAGGCTCTTCACATTGGTCTGATAAATATGGTATGTGGCATTCAAGGACCAAAGCCACAGCTTAACCAGGTTAAGGACTGGGTGGAACCACCAGAGCAGGTGGGTAGAAAAGCTTCAGGGAGGCTGGCTGCCTTAAAGCCATATTGAGTACTGCCCACCTCAACCTCAGGGGGCAACCTAGGTGGATGAATTGGCACACAGGTCTCTCTGGTCTGCATTAAGACTGAGGACTTGTCTAAGCGTTTTTTGTTTTTTTTTAATTTGAAAGCAACTAGTAACATCAAGGCGTAGACAGAGTCTGGGCTTTCCCCTCTAGGCTATTCAGAACCTTCTCTCAAAGGTAAGTCAGGAAGGAGAGCTTTGGTTTGTCTCCAGCAGAAACTCTCCTGGAAGCTCAGTGCCAGCCTCTGTCAGCCTCACCCTGCAGACTGCCCGCTTGCTCCAGAGATGCTCACTGCTTTACTGGTCTGGTCAAACTGCGACCTCACATCTGAGCGGGTCTGCCAGCATGGACTGGACTGGACTCCAGCCAGTGTGATCAGAGAGAGGACTGTGGAGGGGGCATACTGACCCCCACCCCCCACTGTAGAGAGGGAGGAGCACCCTCTATCCACCTCTCCTGGCAACTCCAGAAGTCTTTGCTCTGAAAAGAGCTGAACCTCAGAGCCAGCTGGAGGTGTACATGGGGCAAAGACATCACAGGTGGTCAGGGTACTCTTTCTCTAGGAGCCCAATCCTTACAACGATGGCGCCTTTAAAAAATCATGGGGAGGGGGCAGCTGGGTAGGGCCCCACCAGCCTCTTTGAGGACAGGACAGAGGGAACCCACAGCTCCAAATACCTGCGCGGGCGTGGGCACAGGACTCACATTCATGCCTCCTGTCTCAGTGCTGGAAGACTAAGGGTTCCAGGCGGCCCTCCAGAGCTCAGATTGTGGCGCCCGGGACCTGAACAAGGGCAGGAGCTCACAGCCTCATCCACCGGCTCTGTCTTCCCCCAAATAATCCCATCCCCCAAGGTCCCAAGATCTCAAGGGGCAGAGGCCACAATTCTTAGTATCACCTGAAAGACCACCTCCCGCCTGCCTGTGCCTCCTTGCCCCTTCCCCAGCTGCAAGAACTTTTCTTCCTCCCAGGGAGACTTTGGATCAGATCTCGCGGCTGAGAGACCGGCCCCAGCCCGCCCGACCAGGATGGGCCCGACGCACGGGTGTGGCCCAGTCATGCCAGGACAGCTCCAGTTTGCCTCCTGGGCATCCGCAGGGCGCTACAATTGCAGACCTGGCTGGGAGGGCAGAGAGGCTGACACCCCCACCAAGGGCGCAGCAGGGAAGTGCCAGCCTTTGGGTGGGGAGCAGTCAGGGCTGGGGGGTCGACATGGCTGGGGAATGAGTGAATGAATGACTGAATACATGTATGAATGAACAGCGATGATGGCAGAGGGTGGTGGTGGTGGACTAGGGGGGCGTCGCAAAGGGGGTGCTCTCCGCCGCCCTGATGCTGCCCAGAGGCCCCTCATCCCCACGCCCCGACCCCTCTCGCTAAGCGCACACAGGCTGGACATGCGCCCTGGCCCAAATACCCCCGCAGCCCGCGAAGTCCTAGGGCCGGCGCGGGGCAGCTCTGGAGCCGAGCCTGCATTCTGGCCGCCGGGAAGTGCATGCCCTCCGGGCAGAAGGCACCCAGGTGCAGCGGGTCCCACCCTGCCCGTCGCGGCAGCCTCGGGGTTCCCGAGCCTGGCGTGAGGGTTGCAGCCCCTTACCTGCCAGCCTCGGCAGCTTCAACCCTGCTCAGAGCCGTCATCGCGGCGCCTCCAGCAAGCGCCTGGAGGACCTAGCTGCCGGAGCGCGCCGGCCCGCCCCCGCCCGCCCGCGGGCCCGCCCCCTCCCGCCTATTGGCTGCCAGCACCGGACGAGCCCTGCCCATTGGCTGGCCCTTCCCCTCTCCAGACTCCAGCGCCACGCAGATCCTACGAGTCCTCAGGTCTGCACCTCCTGCCCCTCCAGCGAGCGCCTTGGGTCGCCTCCACGTCCTTTCGCTTCAGCCTTCCTAGTCTCGGAGCTAGGTGCTGTCTGCAGCAACGAATTCCAGCCCTCCTCCAAACCCTCCCCACACTGAACCCCAGGGCAGCTTTCAACTTCTCTCCACACCAGCTTAGTGCGGGCCCCCAGACGCATGTTGAACGTGACAGTCGACAAACGGGGAGCTAGAATGCTTTCATGCATTTTCCCTTAATTGGAAACTTCAGTGTTGCCCAGGCAAAAAGCTTTTAAAGGAGCCTGGGAAAGAACGAAGACGGCCAGATCAAGAGTGGGGGAAGCCCGTAGAAGGGCTGAGATTAGTGGTGCCGGTGGGGTGACAATGAACTGGGCCTTGAGAATGGGCTCACACTCAGATCTCCCCAATTCTTCTGGTCTACAAGCCCCTTCCCTCATATCCCCACCCACCAGATAGGTCAGGTGAGGGGGAAGGTATGTGCCAGATTCCCTTCCGTTCTCCAAACTCCCCCACCTCCTTGACCCAGCTGTACCATGGACGGAGGGCATTGGCAAACAGAAGAAGACAAACCAGGTCTGAAATTGTTCTGGGAATTGGGAGCAGAAGCCGGTCTCACCCTATAGCTCCCATCTGGGGCCTCTACCACCTGAAGGCATAAGAGGAGGGCTGGGCAAGGGCCACTTCATTCTCAGTTTACCCACCGGAGTAGGAGAGGAGCCCTTGTCATTGTCCTCTCATCTTTGGTTCAAATAAGCCATTAAAATTTCCAGCTGTAAGGTTTGTTTGTTTTTTAAAGAGAGGAAGAGAAACATCAGTGTGTGGTTGCCTCTCACGCAGCCCCCACTGGGAACCTGGCCTGCAACCCAGGCATGTGCCCTGACTGGGAATCAAACCAGTGACCCTTTGGTTTGCAGGCAGGTACTCAATCCAGAGCTAATCCAGCCAGGGCATCAGAGGCAGCTTTCACATAGCCAGCACACCTTCCCAGAGTCCTGAAGGCGGTAACCTACGCAAGAGTCGGCGGCTGCTACCCTGCACTTCTCCACTGTGGAGATGGACAGGATAACAGGTGGCCTGAGCTGTTTGGGAGCCTCCAGGCCCATGCCATTTTCACCCTACTCAGAGGGCAGGGACCAGACCCCACCCCCATCAGAAAACAGAGGCAATATAGGTGCTTCAGCTGCTGTTTATTGACATACAGGCAGGCTCTATAGCAACAGGCCTGGAGGCTGCTGGAGTGGGGAAAGTGAAGGTGGAGGGGGGAGTGTTTGTCTGCAGTGACAGCTGAGCCAAGTGTGGGAACAGAAGTGCACAGGAAGGTGGGAGTGGGGGCGGGGCTGACAGGGTTGGAGAAGCAAGTGAAGGCCAGGGCCAGAGTCTGCTGACCCTGGAACCGGTGCCCTCTCTAGCTGGCTATCTCCTGACCCCAGGAGAGGCTTGGGGGTTCTCCGAGTGTACATTTCTACAGGAACTAGACGGACTGCACAAAGGAGGAGAAGCAGGAGCTGCTGCCCTCTATGTTAAGCTCTGTAGCCTCCAGTCCTATACCCCTGCCTCTCTTTCTTGGGTGGGGCCATAAGATGGGTAGCCTACCTCTGGGCTACCTCACCTGAGCAGGGTTTTAAAAGTAGCCATTTTTAGAGGCATTAATCTTCCTCCCTGGTGTCCCAGCCCACCAGTGCCACACCACAGCCCTAAGTGAGCACTCACTACAAGCATTGCTGGCCTAATGGATGGGTTGGGGCTAAGGGATGGGACAGGGGTTGGAGGGGCCCTGAGGCCCATCACGGCACAGGCACTACACGCATGGTGTTGGTGAAGCCTGAGCCAGGACGCCACCCAGTCAGCACAATGACCACGTCTCCTTTCTTGAAGAAGCCTCGGGCCTTGCCTGAAGGAAGAGAAGGGAAGCATGTGAGTCAATGCTAAGTGAGGCAGACATGACCCTGGGATATTGCCCCACAACCCAGAGATAGCAAGCAGGGCTGGCTATTACTTCTTCACACCACAAGGTGGCACCAGCCTCAGAGCCCAGGCAAAGGGGATGAGGGCAGTCCTGAGATCTCCTTATCATTCAGATGGCAGAGTTGGCAGGGACCTTTGGACATCATTCATTTTATACTCTAGGGGTGGAGAGTCCTGCCTAAGGTCAGAGCTAGGTGCTTCCTCTCATCCCATGGCATCCTACACTTCCATAGGGACAAAGTCCATACAGCACACAATCTGTGTGTGTGCCACCCAAGTGCAAGTGCAGGAGCTCTGACCAATTCTACTAAAAACCTCAGTAGTAAGATGCCAAAGAACAAACAATCCTGATTATCCAGGATCCTTTGGCTTTGGGGCCTAGACTGGAAGGGTGAGGAGGCAAACTGGGCTGCTTAACTCCATAGCACAAAGTCCAAGTTCCCTCTCTCCTCTCCTGGGCTCAGTCAAGGAAGGGGATCGAGGACTCAAAGAGAACATTCCCAACGAGAACAGCCAGGGCTCTTGCACCCTACGGCCTGCATGTTCCCCCTTCCACAGAGTCCCAGAGAGCCCAGTGAGCAAGCAGCCCCACCCCAGCTCTAGCCCTTGCTCCCAGCCACGTACCAACATTCATAGCCAAGTTCACCCGGAGGTCCACGTCCTCAGCCCAGGCCTCCTGCACTGGGTCCTTACACACCACGGGGAAGATGCCACGGTACAGGTGGGCCTGGCGAGCTGTCTGGTGATTACGGGTCACAGCAATAATGGGGGCACGGGGGCGGTACCTGGCTACCTGGTGAGCAGACCTAAGATGGGATAACGACAGGCAGAAGAGATCTTTAAACAGTGTCCCAGAAGCCTCCCAGGAAGCCCCTCAGGGGCTTCAACAGCTTATCCTCTAATCCGACTCACTATGCCAGCCTGAGGCTCTCTGGCCCTTTCAACACCTGCTCCCTGGGCACCCCCTGCGGGTGCCAGGAAGTGCCTCATGGCCAGGGCGGTCTCTTCCTGTATCATCCACCGTGCGGCACTTTTCTTCACAGCAATGTGATTCCTCTGCCCTCCACCCCTCCCCGCAGACCAGGGCCCCAGGCTCCTACTGCCCAGCGTGGTCAGTCTCACCCACTCTCCCCACATGGCCCAGAGTTGGCAGAACGCCCCCTCCGAATTTTTCCATTCTGGCACAGGGAGGCAGCCCTGGCCCAGGCTCACCAGCACCCACTTCTCTTGATGCCAGTAATTTCTATAAGCCGAGCAGCATGTGAACAGCACCCGACTCTTGACAGCTGCAAAGAACAGGAACAGACCCTACCGCCCCCTGGGAATCTGCAACGCAAGCCACCTTCCCTACTAGAGGGCCCTGTCCCCACCCTACACACCCTCCAGGTCCCTGAAACAGTACCAGCAACTGAGTTCTAGACACCAAGTGAAACCTGAGTATCTAAGTGAGGCTGAGAAATCTGGGTGCTACCCAGAGGGTAAGGGCAGGAGCTGGAAGCGCTGGTGTGGGAGGCTCTGCCCATGCAAGGTTCCTTTGGAAGGCAGGGGTCCCTCGGAAGCCCTGGTGCCGGGTGCTTCCTGTATACTTGCGAATACAGATGTGTCTCAGGAGTCAGGGAAGAGAATGAAGGAGGGACTGGGCCCCAGAAGGCAAGCTATGAGGACACTCAACAGGTGTCAGTCAAGGAAACTTAAGCCATGTTACAGCAGAGAATGCCCTGCTTACAGCCTGCCCTCCATGCAAGGCTTTCAGAAGGAAGTAATTGCTGAAGTCAGGATGGGCTAAGCGTGATATGCCAGGAGACTGGAGCTAAAAATAGTCAAATATCGAAGGCTGGACCTTTTATAAAGGTCAACCCCAATCATCGGAGCTGCCCGTGCTAAGCGGTCTGCTGAGGGAGTCGGCAGAGATCCGAAGTCTGCAGGCGGCTCCCCTGCTGCCCCTCGGTGCACGGGGACACCTGCCTGGCTTGTTCTCCAAGAAACCCTAGCCGCCCGTGGGGAGGGACGAGGAACACTCCCCGAGACTGGGGGCATGAAGGATGATTAACTCAATGTCCAGGACGAGGAAGGGGTCCCAAGTCGGTGGCCAAACATAGGCCTCAGCTTGACTGCATGACAACATGGTGATCTTTCCTGAGCCAGAAATGTCTTCTGAGTTCAAACACAGAGATGGACACGCACTAACCAAACAGCATGTCAGTGAACAGCACCGTTTTTTCAAAATGAACTTTTAAAGAGCACAAGTAACCGAAAGAATCAAAGCTGGCAGTCTTCCACTACTTTAGGACCAGCTTTTAAATACCAAGTAATCAACCGTCTACCCTCAGTTATGCAGTGAAGCCTCTAGTTCATCTTGATGTGCAGACTTGCTTTGGATCCAAATGGTCCCCCAACTTTACAAGTGCTGCCCAGAGTCCTTGGAGCCCCGGGAACGGGTGCTCCTCGCTCCTGGACCCTGGAGGGGGGCCAAAGGAGCTCCTTCCTTGCAGGGTCCAGGTGGCAGGGTCTTACCTTGGCTCAGTACTATCTGAGCACCATTCAATGCGCTGCTCCCAGGACCCCCATGGAAAGGTGCCACCGAGCAGGGCATTCCCAGGAGCCGCTGCCACCTCCTACCTGCCAGACTTGGTGAGGACGATTATGGCCCCACTGCAGCACTTGAAGGAGGCCTCCACGGCGCCCACGGCGGCGGCTTCTGTGGGGTCACTGGTAATGGGCGCCAGGCGGCGGAGTTCCTCAAATAATTGCAAGTGGTAGATGGCGGCCTCTGCCTCACGGGCAATCTAGGGGAGCAACGTCCGTCCGGAGGGACGAGAGGGGGACAGAGCTTTGTCAGAGCTGTGTTGCAATGGGAGAGGGAGGGGAGAGAGTCCCACAGACAGCTGATGAGGAACATGTCCCTGGCGCAACGGCTAAGAGAAGCCCAATCGCTATAGGTTCTGAGCTGAGCAAGATCAAGGCTCACAGGAACCAGTCCTTCACCAGGTGCCTGCGACACCGCTTGTGCCTACCAAGCTGAAAGACCCTTCGGCTCTGCCCTGCCCTGAGCTCCCTGGCTGGCTCCCTGCAGATGAGAGAAGAGGCTCTGAGCCCAGGGCCCTGGCTGTCTTCTAGAGCAGCTGGAGCAAGAGGCTGGTTATCCTACAGAGTTACCTGCCTTGAAGGCCCTACCTGCCAGACTCCGTCAGAACTATCAAAGCTGCCGCTAAACACTTATAAGAAGCCTCCACGCTGCCCATGGCCATGGCTTCCATGAGGTCTGTGGAATAACTGGAGGCTCGCACAAGTTCTTCAAACAGCTTGCGGTGGAACATGGCTGCCTCAGCCTCCCGAGCTATCTGTAAGGTTTAGAGGAAAGGGGAGGCAAGGAAGAGGGAAGGAGGGGGGGAAACAAACAAGAGACAACAACATGGAAAGACAGAACGGGGAATTAATCAGAGAGGAAGGCAATCTTAGGTTAACTGGCTAAATCTATCCTTCAGGCAGATGCAAAGAGGCAGGGTGGCACAAGCCTGCTCAGGGGTATGTGGACAATTTCCAGCTCAGCTGCTGGGGCTTCCCTCCATCAGAGGGGGCACCGGTCCTTCCATTCTGAAGGAACTTTTGAAGGGGGGAGCGGAGGAGACAGTATGGCAGCAGGCTGTAGCACCTGGGCACGGAAACATGCCCAGGCCGGGCCCAGGCCGCACCCTGGCAGGACTTGGCCACACTGCCTTATGACACAGCTTACAGGAAGGAACAGGCAGGCCCTCCCTCCTCACATGGCTGTCTGGCTCCCCAGGGATCTCTGCCCAGCTTCCATGCACACAGGGAGCACTGGACAGGGCTTCAGGCACAGGGGTGCTATGGAGCTTCCCAATGGCCACCACGGAGACGCACGAAGCAGTGCCGAGGAGCTGGGCTCACGCACAGCCAGACCAGGCCGCCCAGCCGCACTCAAAGCAGGAGGGCGGGAAACTGGCAGACTCGGGAGGGCACACGGAACAGCCATGTGGGGACAGATGCCTGCGGAAGCACACAGGCAAGCGTAACAAGACATCTGATGAAAATCTAATGATTCAAAGTCATGAGAAAGCCACTGAGTTATTTGCAGACCACTTGCTCAGATAATACCTAGAATTAGAAAGAAAATTTAAGTTTTAGAGGATTACGATGCAATCACCAGCATCTTGAGAGAATAATGAGTGAGGGAAGAATCAGCAGCACCATCTCATTAATGTGACAGTGTCAGGAGATGAGGGGCAGGGTTCACTGGGTTAAAGGTTTTCTCTCTGCAAGAATGGAACGCATGCAGTCCAAGAGACAGGACAGAACAGAGGCAGGAACTGAGCCATACCCGGTGCTGCCCAGCCCTTGGTTACAGGTCATTAACTGCATCAGGTTGACAGGGGAGAAAGCAGTGAACAGTTCAGAGAAGCTGTCAGCCAGTGGTAACTAGGGACATGGAAAGGGGAGGCTGGCCCCACCTGGCCTGGACGCTGTAACTTATCTTTCGAGCAGGGCCATGTAATCCAAGCCCTGTGGTCCTAAAATGTCCATCTATTACAAGAAAAGATTGGAGTCTGGAAAACAGACACATGGAAGTGAGAGCGCAGAGCCTGACTGAGACTCTTAGTCTCCGACCCCAGACCTGGCCTTGTCTCCCGTGAGACAGAGTGCTGTGTTGTAGGACGCAGCACTGGCTTTAAAGCCAGATCTGGGTGCCAGCTCAGGCTTTGTTATCATGTCACTCTTGTCTATAAATCAGGGTGACATCTACTTCTCACAGAGCTTATAAAGATCACAGGTACTTATCAGACATTTAATGACTTCGTGAATATTTAACACAAAGTGTGTAATTAAACACATCCCATCTAATTCATTTTACAGATAAGGCCCTGAGAGGCTACATGATTTGCCCACAGACACGTGAAAGTCCCAGCACAGCACGGTCCCATGGTTCAGTAAATTGATAGCTCTTCTACCTCTGAGGCCGCACATCTAAGCACGGTAACCAGAGAGAGGGGATGTGTGGAGAAACCCATAAATATACCAGCGAGAGGGGATGTGTGGAGAAACCCATAAATATACCAGCAGGCACTCTAGAGGTGACTGGGTCAAGGCCCACCGTCTCCTAGGAGAGAGAAAGCACTCCCCCAGCACTGGGACAGGCCTGCGAAGGAGCTCAGGGTTCCTGGGGACGTCCACGAAGACAGCCCAGGAGACAACTTTAGTCAAGATGTCTCGGTTCACCACTGAAAAGGTGTTAAATTGTAAATGACAAGCCTTCTCCAGAAGCTAGTTAAGCATAATAACTGGACACACAGAAAATGGAGGAGGAAAAGGAGATACCTAGTCCAGATGTTCTTTCTTGGGGGTTGTTATAAATTTGGGGGAATGCAGGAGAGGAAGTGTCACACAAAAGGCATGGGGTCCTTGGTTGACCGAAGGGGAAGAGAAAGGTTAAAGAAAAACCATTTCAGGATAAGAGACAAGGTTACTGAGCTACACGTTATAAACACTGATCTAGGACTATTGTGAGCAAGTTAACTTGTAGCGCTCATTTTCCCGGGGGTGAGGCACCCTGACAGTGGGTCCCCATGTTAACTCTTCAGTGAGCTGTGGAGCTGGAGCAGACAGGCGGGGGCGGGTGGATCTGAGCACCGAGCCGTGAGAAGCAGCCAGGCAGCGGCGGAGCAGAACAGCCTGCCCGGTTTCCTGGGGAAAAAGGAAAGTCGCCTCCAGGACGCCTCCACATGCTCTCACTACAAGGCCAGCCAGGATCAGCCATCCTTCCACCTGTCTCTACCTGTGGACCTGTCTGTCACCTGTCACTTAAAGCCCACTTTTTAGTCTGGATGAGTGCAGCGGCTCAGCACAGCAGGTCCAGCTGCAGGCACCATGCAAAGCCAGCTCACAGTCCACTCGGTGTGGACAGCGGCCTCTGGAGCAGGCCCAGAGGCCCCTGTGGGGGAGGCGCCCATCTAAGGGACAGGCGGGGAATAAAAACAGAAGCCAAACGAAGAGGATGGCTAGGAGTGGAAGTCCTTGGTCTTTCCCAGAGCAGGGCAGAGGAACTCAGGTCCTCTGGGCTGTCCAGGGGAAGAGGCAAAATTACCCCAGTATGTGAGCCAAGCAAGGGAAGGAGCCAGAGTGACTGGGCTATGTCTGATGCAAGAGAAGCCTCCAAAACAAAAGGAAATAAGAAGGGGGCTGTGGGAAGGGAAGGTAGAACAGAAAAAAACCAAATACACATGCCCCCAGCACACACCTCACTGCAATCTGAAAGATAACCGAGATGTGGGTGCAGAAGCCTGAAAGGTGTGTACTGAGCTGCCTCCACCCCAGCCTGAGCCCGAACCCAGGAGATGGGCAAGCCCACCAACTCACCAGGTGCTGCATGCGCACAGCCTCCAGGGGGTAGTCCCCTTTGGCTGTCTCCCCAGATAGCATGATGCAGTCGGCTCCATCCAGGACAGCATTGGCCACATCGCTGCCCTCTGCTCGGGTGGGACGGGGCTTCTTGATCATGCTCTCCAGCATCTGGGAGAGGACAGAGCATTAGTGAGACGTGGCCTGGGCCGTCCTCAAGAGATGAAAGACCACAAGCCGAATCCCTGGAGAGTGTGGATGTACAGAGCACGGCTTTGTGTGGGTGCCCGGGGAAGGGTATGTGTGTATGTGTTTGCAACATGGGGAAGGGCCTGTGGGAGAGACCAGGCAAGCAGTGCAGTGAGGAGAGGAACACACCTGCGTGGCACAGATGACAGGCTTCCCAGCTCGGTTGCACCGCCCGATCATCATCTTTTGAGCAAGGAACACCTTCTCTGCAGGAATCTCAATGCCTAGATCACCACGAGCCACCATGATCCCATCACTGGCTTCCAAGATCTCATCAAACCTGACAGGAAAGGTGGAAAGAGACAGATCATGTGAACAGAAGCCACCGATATGGCAATGCAAAGAATTTTTCCCAGGCTTCTCCGACTTAGCTGTCCTTGCAGAACGGCCATCCATGATGGGTTACTATGGGTACGTGGAGGTGGTGGCGTGTGTCAGCTACCTTAGTACCCCAAAGGGGCCCAACAGTCTGCTGACTTTCTTCAACGACAGTATGGATACTCCACTGGGGACAGGGAAGGGGGCAAGTTTCCCTCTCAAGCCCCACGGGCTCACTTCTTCTCCACCTGCATCTTAAGGCTCCTCCTGAGGTCTCTCTGCCATGCCCACCCCAATCAACATCTCCAAGGCAGAAAGGAAACCGAAGGCCTGTCCGTGCAGGCTCCCAATACAAGGATCCAATGGCCTCTCCCAGCCAAGGACACCTGGGGTCTGCTCTGTGAGGCAGATCCCTCCAACTTGCAGAAGGGAAGCGGACATATGGGTCTGCCTAACCTAAGGCCAAGGTCAGCTGGCTTATCAGGATGGCAGAGGGAGGACCCCAAACTGCCTGTTACAAAGGACATATACACAAAGCCGAGGACAGCAAGGTCGTTAACAGCTGAGTGGGGCTGCCCCTTCCACTCTCCACCAGCACACGTCTAAGCCATAGGAGAAGGTCTCAGGGCTTCACTGCATGCAGCCCAGGATGGCTATGAATGTGGCCCAACACAAATCCTAAATTCACTTAAAACATGATGAGGCTTTTTTTGGTGATTACTTGTCGCAATGTATTTCATGTGTGGCCCAAGACAAGTCTTCTTCCAGTGTGGCTCAGACGCCAAAAGGTTGGACACCGCTGGTAGGGTTTTAGCTGCACTTACTTGTGCTTCTAGTAGGAAGCCGAAGAAGAACAGATGTCACCAAGCTGGCCACTGTCACTTGGCTCTAGCTGGTGAGCACTGGGGGGATGGCGGGCTGAGTTGGGACAATCTAAGCCTAAAAGAGAACCACATGCGCTCCCTGGGAAGCTGACAGCAGGACAGAGCTAGCCTGGTCGTGGAGCCAGCTGCTTCGGAGGTTGTAACCTTCAGCATCAACACCGGGCCCTGAGCTTCCACACGGTCCCTTCCTAAGAGCCTGCTGCCTTCCCTCCGGGTCCCCACATTCCAGCAGCCACAGACAGTGCTCCTGAGCAGAAGTACCGCATGACGGCTCCTGACCTGCGAGCAGTGACCCTGTCCCTCTAAGACAAGTGCCTGGGCCTCTGGAACAATGTCAAGATGGTGACATCCTAATCACCTGGAAAGCATTTTTGTGTGTGTGTGTCTTTTTAAACACCAATTTCTCCCCTTCCGATAGTGTGGTTCAGTGGGTCTGGAACAAGCTCAGCAATCTAGATCCTGAGGTACAGACAGCCAGGTAACTCACTCACAGGGCACATCTGGCTCTGAGAGCTGGTCTGGGGCTAAAGGACGGGGGACAGACAGTGGGGCACTTACCTCCGAACGCCCTCATGATTCTCGATTTTGCTGATTATCTTGATGTTCTTTCCTTTTTCTCCCAGGACCTTCCTGACTTCGTGGACATCGGACGCCTTACGGATGAAAGACGCGAACACCATATCTACATCCTGCTCTACCCCGAACTTCAGGTCCTGGATGTCCTTCTCTGACACGGCCGGCAGGTCCACAGCAGCCCCAGGGAGGTTCACACCCTTCTTACTGCCCAAGGAGCCGCCATTCTCTACCACTGTCACCAGGAAGTTAGCACCTGTGTGGGGTGGAGGGGGCGGGGAGGCGGGTCGATGAGGGCGTGTCCCCAACAGGAAGGGGAGAAGGCGAAAAGCTGCCGCCCTGTCCTCGGGACAGTGAGCTGGGAAGCAGCCCACTGTGGGCCATGCTGCCAGAGTTCAAGTCCCAACTCCACTAACTGTGCAACCCTGGGCAGGGCAATGAACCGCTCTGTGCCTCAGCTTCCTCACCTGTTAAATATGAACAATACCCGCGCGTAAATTTAAACAAATTATCATTTAGAATGCTTAGAATAGTGCCTGGAGCTTAAAACTGAGCTATCGTTCCCCTTCACTGGAGTCCTGCATATGTCACACTGAGGGATGGAAGAAGGAAGCAAAAGCCCGGAGCAGTGAGGATGCATAAAAAGAAATCGTATATATGCTCCCCAAGAGCATGCCTAAACAGAACTGAAGTCTGTTTCTGAGAATAAAGGATTATATAAAGGGAATTCCTGGGAACATAAACTCTATCTTGCTATGAGCCAAACAAGCTTCTTCTCTTCCTGGTGGTCTGGAAAATTTAGAGATTAGAGCCGGTTTTCAACATACCTTTCTCCTTCACCTGCAGAGAAATGAGACCATCATCCACGTAGATCTTGCTGCCCACTTCTACCACCTTGCAAATGTTCTTGTAGTCCAGCCACAGGATATTTTCATCACACTTTTCCATGTAGGCGTCATCCAGAGTGATCTTGAGCGTGGCCCCTTTCTTCAGCTCCACCTCCGCGGTGCCACTCTGCAGACAAGACAGTAAGCCACGAGTCCAGACTTGAGAGGCCAGGCCCCCCGGGGCAGGAAAGGAACGCTCTCCTCCAGCAATAACGCTCAAATCTCAAGTAGAAGCACCAGGGAATGAATAATCACATTGTCTAACTTAGCACATTTCAAGGAATTAACCCCAGAAAAACCTATAGTGTTTAATTACGCTATTTTAATGATAGGGGAAAAGAGAAAAATTGCTCCCCATTAGTAGAAATTTGGAAGTAGTGTTTCAGAGCAAAAAAGGTTCCTTTCTGGTATTGTTTCTTAGCCAAGTAGATTAAATCAACATTTTTTTACAGTGACGAATAAAACTCTCATTTATAGACCTAAACTCTGAGGACTGTGGCTTCCAGCAGGGCAGGGATAGGTAGGGACATCTCTGGATTCCCAACTCCTGCACCGCCCTTCTCACTTCCACCCAGGATACTCACGCCCTTGATGAGCCCCGTCCGGATCTCAGGTCCTTTAGTGTCCAGGGCCACAGCAACCGGCCGGTAGAGAATGGGATCAGAAGCAAAGCTTTCCGTGGCTGCGCGCACGTTCTTGATGGTGTCTGCGTGGTACTGCGGGAAGGGGGAGAAAGGATAAGCACGCTCCCACACACTGGATCCAGCACTGGGGCTAAAGCTGATTGCTCGGGAAAGGCCTGCGGGCGCTCAGACCCTCTCCACCACCGCCCAGTGCCAGCCCCATGCAGGCATCGAGTGCCCTCTCCCTGCCAAGTGCAGCCTCCTCGGCTTCCACCCACTTCCACCACAGCAGACAGACACTCACTCACTCACTCACTCGAGGGCAAGTCTTAGAAACCTTTCAGAGTGCTGCCATCAAAACCCATTAAAGGCACGGCTGTAAACGTGTCTTAACATAAAAGAAGGCTGTGTCTCCTCAGCGACCCTCTTTTCCTCAGAACTCACCAAAAAATAAAAAAGGAGACAGACACCAGGAGTAAAAGGCCCAGGGGCTCATGTTTGGATAATGCTGGTCTATCAGTCAATGTTAGGTGAATAGATTTAGCAATTCTGAGCTTTTTCGCTATTGATTCCAGCTACAAGTCAAACTCAAAGTCACTCAAGTTCGCTGACAGTAACCCGAGCTAGGCAAACAGCGGCCTGCCGCTAAGGTCCCGCGGGCCTGTTCACAATTACTCTCTAGAGTCTGATTAGATGCAGAGGTGGAGTGGGGGGAGGTGGGAATGTGCCCTTCTCTGCATTGCCCTTCGCTACTTCTATTTCTCATTTGCAACAAATCCTGACTTTAATCTTCTCTCTTAAGCCGTTCCTCTTTTTGTTCCTCTTTTTCCATTTGCCGTTGGACTCACAGCTAAGGAGTCAAACTCAAACTTGTCCACATTGTGTCGTATACTATCAGAACACTTTCAGATCAGCTTCTAAAACCTCATCCTGGTCAAAAACCTAAAATAAACCCACAAGAGGGACTTGTTTAAAAAAAAAAAATCCTGATTTTAATCTGTGCATAAGAGTTTGCAGCACATATTATCTCCAAGTGCCTCCTGCAGTTTAAAACAGAAACAAAACCCAAATCCCCGAGCAGGTGCAGCAGACAGCACTTGCCCTTGCCATTTCAGGGCCTGCGGTGTTATTTTACTGGATGGAAGAGGCTACAAAGCCTTGTTAAAGGTCAACTGCTTAAAATCTATTTCTGCTCCTTCCCCTGAACACAGGAGACCCTGGATCCCTGATCCAGCAGTAGGGATCCACAGTGAGCCCACCTTCACTGATGTCTTTAGCTCTCTCTTTGGGTCAGCTAACTCTTGTGGTAATTTCTGGTGACTCCCGCTGAGGACCCCCACCTTTGGAAAATTACCCAACACCATTGCAGATGTCTCTTAACCTGCCTGAGGTGCCTGCTGAGCAGTTCCTCTGAACTTGGTCAGGCCCCTATGACATTTGGAGGCTGGCTACCTGCCAGGCCATGGGCCATTTATGGAACATGGGTTAGGGAACCTATGATGCAAAGTCTCATGTTTCCAGAAAGAAGAAATTCACTTCTTGAATTGCTCTTCCTGAGGCTTTATTTTTAGTCTAAACTTAATACCATCTTCCAAATGCCAAAGGGCAACCCCTCGCTGCCTGCCCTTACAGGGCAGCGTTTTATTCTGAACAGGAAGTGCAGAAGTCAAGAGTGGGAAAAATGTGCCTCATCCATTACTCCTCTGTTAATGCCAGCGTGAAATCCCAGGGCCTATAGTGGAGCCTGAAGGTTTTTAAAAGGCTCTATCCCTCACGGAGCCCCTATACTCCTCAAAATGAGTTTGTTGTGGACTTCGGGACAGAAGCAGGAACGAGGACGTCCCGGTATCTGCCACCTTGTCCCTAGGTAAAGTCTCTGTCCACAGGTCAAGTCAGCTCGTCAACAGCCCAAGCACTAATGCAACCCTACCAGGCTCTTGGGGAAGTGTTATGACTGAGTTTTATCTTAGTGCACGAGAGCCCCTGGGAAGGGAGAGGCTGGGGACACGATGCTGATGAATGTATGAAATGCCAGACAGTGGTGGTACCTTAGACTCAGTCCTTAACTGCTACAGTGAAAACCCTTCTCCTGGACCTGCCCAGTGATCTTGGGTCTCAACAAGGCCAGAATCAATCTGCATGGTGACCTTTTGGTTTGTCACTGCAACAGGAGCTACTACAGAAATCCTGAGGTGGGTGTGTCAAGCCCTGTGGCCCAGAACCTACTGGTTTAGAGAGGTTTCCAGTAGAACGCTCTACTTTCCTTTGTGAGGGCTAATGGTAGCACAGGTGTTTGGGAGAACCATGGCTAAGGACAAAGAAGGTCATCTTTGTTGAAGGAGATACGGCCACTTGAGATGGCAGGAGAAGGGGGAAGGAGAGTAGGGACAGGCTCGGAAGGCCATCTTTCCATTGGCGGTAACTCCCAGCCTCGTTCTTGCCTGGTCCACGGTGGCTGAGTGAACTGCACCCCACCCTGTTTCCTCAAGCCACCCCCGGGGCCGAAGTGCAGCCGAGGCTCACCTCATGAGTTCCATGAGAGAAGTTCAGACGGGCCACATTCATTCCAGATTTAATCATCTCCTTCAACATCTCCACCGATCGGGAAGCTGGGCCTAGTGAAAATGTTTTAAAGACATAAGTCTTAATACTTTAAACTTGTTTGGGTTGAAAGAACTCTTGATATTTTTTTTTCCATGTACTTTTCCTCCCCTAAACAGTTCAAAATTCTTTTAAAAAGCCACATACATGACTATTATTGTGTTAGTCCACTTTCTTGATTTAGGGGGACACTTCTATGTCCCTCGGATCCTGCAGGCTCCCATCTATCAGCAGAAAAGCCTAGAAGACCTGACCACAGAATGTTGGTTGCACAGAAAATGGCAAAAAGATCCTTCCTAGGTCTTCGCAATGCTCCTGTGCAGACGTGCTAAGGAAGATGCCCTCTAAATTTTACCTTTAGCAGAAAATGTAAAGCATATTAATTCTTTATTGCAATTTTTTATGATCTGAGTTCCCACAAGAATCTGTGTAGAGAATCTTGCTCAGCATGCAGGTCTGCTACATCTAATCTTTTCCAGAGAAAAGTTCACTGTCTCATGAAGGCTTGCTCGGAGGGAGAGGCACACCCACTCACCGATGGTGCAGATGATGCCGGTGTTCCGAGCCGTGATGGGCGGGGAGTCAATGTCCAGGCGGCACATGTGCTCCAGGAACGTGTCGGCCATGGCCGCGTGCAGCTGCTGGGTCTGAATGAAGGCAGTCCCGACGTCGCTGTGGGGCTTCGACATGGCTCCTGAAGTCCTGGGTCCAGGGGAATTGAAGAGCGTGATCAGTCTGCGCAGCCTGGGTGTCTAATACACCACTTGGCACAGGAGGCTGTTTCCTGCTTACACATTAACTCGGCAAGCACAAACCACAGGGAGCCCTGCACACGCTGGCGATGTGGGTGCCCCTCAGTGAGGCTAAAGGCTCACGGGACCGCGAGCAAGTTAAAACCTCGTACTCAGTGCATGTGCTTGCCAGGCACCCAGTGGAAGCAGACCTACCTCACACTGGGCTAGCTTCTACCTTAACAGCTTTCCTGCTAACCCTACAAATAACATCATGTTACATGCACTGGAAGAGCTTCCTAAAAAGAAAACTGTAACCACCTTTCAGTGATGCAAAGAGCCGACTCCTACTTTAGAACCTAAGTAAATCTAGATCTTTGTATTCTCAAAGCCACAGACATCTGCTGTGAGGTGGGGCACCCACACTGCCTCGTGACAGTGCCAACCCAAGCCCAAGGAGGTGTCCCTGGTTGTGAAGACCACCACCACTCAGGCAGGCAGTCCTCTCAGCTCCGGACTCCTAGGTTCTCACTAACCCGAAGCACCACATAAATCCCTTCTTACACTCACCCTAGGCCCGAGCAGGCCCCAGCCTACTGATGAGTAATAGAGACTAATCCCTGGACACAAAGCAAAGTCCCACTGCAACCCTGAATGAAAACTTTTTCATCCCAGGAATTTGTACCTAAAAACCACATCTACTTTTGATCAGAAGGACTTTACGATGTACAAAGCAATTTGCATAAAGCCAAGGATAGCCCTGGCTGGTGAGGGCCGGACTGTGACCCTAAAGGTCGCCAGTTCGATTCCCAGTCAGGGCACATGCCTGGGTTGCGGGCCAGGTCCCCACTTGAGAGTGTGTGAGAGGCAACTGATCTCACTTCTCTCTAAAAATAAATTTTAAAAACATCTTAAAAAAAAAATAAAACCTCCTAAAACAAAGCCTCAAATCACTCTTTAAAAACAAAACCAAGGGTAACTACGATGGCCCTCGTCTGGCTCTAAAACCATTACAAACACACCTGCAACAGGGAGAGATTAGAGCTGCTCATCAAACCTCCCCAGCCCCTGTCCTGCCGCGCAGTCCCCATTCCCCTGCTACGGCCAACAAGCGCACCACTCCCAGTAACAAAGACCATCTGTTCCGGGCAATTAACCAGCCCAGGTTACAACCTGACGACTTTCCTGACCTTTGCTTTTCCTCATTACAGACTGACAACCAAACCCAGCCAGTTAGTTAGCTGACGTGAGACAAAGAAGCCAGAAGCTTCAGGCCAGTGCTTTGAGGAACTGTGAGGGCTGTCCCTTTTCTCAAGTTCTCAGACCCAGGGCTATTCCTTCTAACACTCTCAAGCCGCCCTGGCTGGCGTAGCTCAGTGGGGTGAGCACAGGCCTGTGAACCGAAGGTCACTGGTTCGATTCCCAGGCAGGGCACATGCCGGGGTTGTGGGCCAGGTCCCTAGCAGGGACCACACACAACCACACACTGATGCTTCTCTCTCTCCTTCCCTTCCCTCTAAAAATAAATAAATAAAATATTAAAAAACAAACAAAAACCAAAAACCCTCGAGCCCAGACGCTTTAGCCCAGGCTCAGAAACAAACCCCTCTTCAGCCCTGTCCCGCGTCCGCTGCACACGAGAGCCTCCTGCCCCCCACAACCCTTGCTCCTTCTCCCCCTTCCCTGACTCGATCGGCCTCTTTGGGCGGCTCTGGCAGAGCAGGCATCTAAACTCATCTCTTCCATCTTTAAGAAGTCTTTGCGAGCAGCTGAGGGCAAGCCCTATATCAGCTATTGGAAACTGATGGTTACAAGTCCACAACTACAGAATCTAAAACTTCTAAAATGGGGAAATAAAATGGTGGTTAACTACCCCGCACGGCATTTCCCAACTCCATGGTACATACATACCAGGCCCCAGAATCCACACCAACCCTCTCCTTTATAACCTATTCGGTTCCATACCTCTAGCACTTGGGCGCATCCCAGTGTTTGCTGAGTACCTTTTTCCTGTGTCTTAATGTCTCTTTGTCAAAATCAAAGCTGTATTTCTACTTCCCCATGCCCAAATCTGAGGAACTTCTGAATTCCGGGCAGGATGGCCTGGGCAGCCAGGGTTCCTGAATGTGTACCCTCGGTTGAAGCAGGACTATGAAGCCTTCAGAACACCCAGCTGGGCTCAGGTAAGTCTGGCTGTTAAGGAACCGTTACTGAGGAGGTGGTACCAGGTGGCATAACTACACCTGGAGCGAACTGGAATACAAGGGCCTTGCTGGGGCCTCCCTCCAGGGGGAGAGAGCCATCCAGCCTGAAGACTGTGTGGTAAATAAAATAAAATCCGAATGACTGGGTTGGAGTAACTGACCCCACACTTCTTAAAGAGCATCAGCTGGCTCTTCACTAGACCTGAGACATTACTGTCTCCTTTCAAAGATCTGGCTGGGGCCGCCAATGATCAGGTCATACCTTGTGTTCTCTGGGCTTGGGCTTCCGGTGACATAATGCCTTTTTGGCTCAGGGTGGCTCCTTGGCCCCACTTGCAAAGACTGCTCGGAGCTGAGTAAGGTTTTCCCTGCGGAGCTGTACAAGGATTAAGGTAAAGCTGAGTGGAACTAACGCTCTTTCGGGTAACAGAAAAATCACCTTAATAACCAGGTGTCCAGGCGGCAGCTGCTCCTGGAGACCCAGCTATGTTACAAGGGAAAACAGAAGTCTCCCAACAAAATACCAAGAAGCTGGTAACAGAAAATCCGCACGTAGAGGTGAGCTCTTCCTGGCTCCTCTGCGATGCTTTACCCCCTCCCCTTATAACTAAAGACCTCTTCCCCTGTGAAGTCTAACTGTGTGGTTCACTGGCATCTCAGTCTTCTGTACCAGAACCTGAGCCCTCCCCCTTTCCAGATGGAAGGGACACTAACTGAACACACACGGAGGGAGGGCTGGCAGAGAGCCGCCAAAATGTCAGCATGCCATCTGGGTGTGAGGAGTCCAGCGAAATTTTGTCTTTACCAGTGAATTTACAGATATGAAATACTTTTGTAATAAAGAAGAATTACAATATGCCTCTTCCAAAAACAAAATGTTCACAAGCATCCTGGTAAAAGTGTTGAAATGAAAACAAATGGGAAATTCCCAGTTCTACTAAGTAACCACTGCTTTAAGCACTTCAGAAATACTGTTTCAATGTGGCAGGTAAGATAACCCATCTGAGGCCCAGCCCAGGTCACAAGTGGATAGCTTTACTGACTGACGGGAGATCAACCTTGATGCATTCAGAACCTCAAAGAGAGAAAAGTTAATAGAGTTCATGGGAAAAGTCAATGCCAAAAACCCATTTAGTTGCATGCCCAAATCCAGCAAACTTCCTTTCCTGTGTAGTCTGTCCTCAGGCTGCACAGCAAAACCTTGTGACAGGTGTTCTGGTACAGAGGGCCTGCCTTCAGGACCAGGCAATGCCAATTGTGTTGGCTCAAACACCAACCTATTTCACTATCTTGAATTAAATCTGAGGCTTACAAGCTCTGATCTTTTGTTCACCCCTGCTGTTAGGTGCAAAAAATAACAAACAAAAAATTTGTTTGGTATCTGAGTGGAAATACACACCAGCAATCAAAAAAGCTTGCTTTGTCAGCATGTGGGTCCAGACTCGCACAGGGCCTCAGCCCGTCCTTAAGGCCCTCTACCAAACCAGAGACCTCACGTCTCACCCCGGGGCCACCACCTGGTCTCTCCTGCCTGTCTCTAAGGACCTCTGTGAGCCTCTTCTCTGGTGCACAAGCTGCCAATCCCACCGACCACCTCTCTGGACTCTCCCAGTCCTGGTTTCTCGGGGCCGGCCCCAGGGAAAAGCCCCCCTTCCTCATGCCACTGTCTGGGCAGGGCTTGCCAGGACACGCAGCCAAGCCTGGGCGAGTCCTGACTCACTAGGGCATCCTCCTCCTTGGGAGGCACAGACATGCAGAGCCAACCTCTGGTCAGCAGTGGAAGCCCGGCCTAGCCGCTGATGGAGGGAAACGCGGCGCCCAGGTACAGGAGCCTCATTCTTGAGCCTGAGCACCTGCAGTAGGATCCTCCTCAGAGCCATTTCTCTGTGAGAAACGAGACACCATCAGAGGCCTTAGAGCAGGCTGACAGGATGCAGCGGGCAGTCGCAGCTCAGCTCCAGGTGCCCCCACTCCCACCTTCCCTTTCTCAGCTCAGCTGCTTTCTGGTTCTCTGAAACGACAGTTTCATCTGTGCTGCTCTTTGGAAACCAGCAGGGGGTAGTGGTACTCGCAGAAAATAAAACACCCGGCATGCCACTTCTTAGAGCCAGAACTGTTGGCAAAGCTGTTGCGGGCAAGAGTCACACTTCATTCCATGACTTCTTTCACAAAGGCTCGGGTCACTCTGCCCCGGTAAGCTGGCCTGGCCTATGAACCTGTGTGTGCGTAAGCCAGTCTTTACCCAGACAGGAATCTCTGCACCAATTTTGCTTTGATGCCAACCTCACCACACAGACTAACCCAATAATGATGTAATGATGGCACCTGATGCCTGCCAATTGTCTTCCTTGCTCTGACATCAATTTTTTAAATTTATTCATTGATTTTTAGAAAGAGATAGGAAGGAAAGGGAGGGTGAGGGAGAGGCTGAGGTGAGGGTAGGTGGGGGGGGCGGGAGAGAGGGAGAGAGAGAGAAAGAAACATGGCTTTGTTCCACTCGCTGATACACTCATTAGCTGATTCTTATGGGCCCTGACCGGGGAAGTACCCTGCAACCTCGCAAATCAGGATGATGCTCTCTAACCAACAGAGCTACCAGGCCAGGGCATCAGTTTGTCATTTAGCCTCCATGTCAGCACGAAGGCCTTTCAATTCCCAAATCTTCAGAAGGTCAGCATCCCTAAGAAAGTTTGCATCACAATATACTGGACAAGGCATTCAGGCCAGCCTGCTCCCTAGGAGCTCTCTTCCCAGACGATGGAGCGGGGAAATACAATTCCCAGGACTCACCCTCATCTGACTACGGCAGCAGGAAGATCCGAACAGGTGCTGCGCCAGCCACAGAACCTGGCGGGGTCTGGAGTGAATGGGCACAAATCCTGATAAACAGTGAGAATCAGGACCACAGTGTATTTGCATAAGAAGTGGGTTCTGGAGGTGAAGCAACTTTTAGCTGAGAGATGTGAATCTGAAGTCCAGGCCCCATAACAGAAAGCAGTCTAGTTTACCTGGTTACACACCCACACAAAACAAACCCGCCTGGGGATTCAGGTAAAATGCCCTTGCTTTTACTCGGTCAGGGCTAGAACTACAAATGACAAGGATTTCCTTGTTTGATGGCAGGCGCTCAAAGAGAACCGGTTTCAGCCTAAAGGAGGAAGTCCGGGCGAAGCTCTTACTGTGCTGTGCTACGGGGCTCTTTTACCAGGTGTAAGACCATGAGGCAGTGCTCCTAGGCATGGTATCCACACTCTGGCTTAGGGGCCCCTTCCAAGGCAGGCACAAGCAGGCTGGGCTGCACCCTCAGCATTTAAAGAGGGAGGAGCCGCCCTGCATGGCAGCTGGAGGGAGAAAAAGGAGGCATGAAAAGAGGCAATGCCAGCTCACCAAGAGCACTGACCTCCATAGTATGGCTGTCTTCCCACAGAGGTTTCATAGGTTTGCTTCTGTTTTGTTTTGAATTAAAGAAATATTAACATTTGTATTTCTACCACCCAGAACTCACCGTTAACATTTAGCTAGATTTTTTTAGACTTAAAAAACCCGACAATTTTATGGTTTATTTTTTCTCCATGCCCAGGCCCCTTCAGTCCCTCCACACCCCATCAAAGACGCTGACACTTGCCACTGTCACACATTTTGTAGGCTTCTAGTTCATTTAAACGCCCACATCTACACTGAGCCCCTCTAATATCGCTGTCCTGTAAAACAGCCCTAGTAACACTGTGCAAATATCATTAAATTTGCTTTTCCATTCAGCACATTTAACATCTCTCCAGGTGACACACAGATCTAGTTAATTCACATGAACCCCTACACGGTCCCACCACACCGCTAGATGCTGTATTCATGTATTCCCTCACTGGTTGGCCATTCCCCTGCATTAAACCAATTTCCCCCCAATTTTCAGTACCACAACAACTTTCCTATTACATGTCTTCCTGTGTGAGCTTCCACATACCCAGAAATGGAATTTCTGGGCCACCAGGCATGCTCACATTCTATTTCACTAAATATTGCTGAATTGCTCTCCAAAGTGGTTAGGCCCACTTACAACCCACCAGTAATGCCGGTTCTTGCCTTACCGCCCCTTTGAAAACACTTTACACTGTCAGATTTTTTAAATGTTTGCCTATCTGATGGGTAACTTTTGTTGAGTCTGATGTCTAAAATAACAAAAAAAAGTTTGGACTGCATCACCTAAGCCGCCCCACACTCTGAGATGCTATGGCCAGTCAGTCACCTTACTGCCCTATCACAGTGGGTCTAGGCATCACCCCACATAGCTCCTGCCTGCCTTCCAAACACAGCTTGCTGAAGTCAGGAAACAAGAGGCTTACAGCTCCCCAGGAGCCTTGCCTACGGTCAGGATTGGGGGAGGCTAGCGTCAGAGGCCACCAGAGGTACTGCAGCCTGGCTCTCCTACGTGCAGAGTGGCACACACCACGGCGGGGCGGGCAGCACTGCTGGGTGGCCCAGCCAACCTCTTCTCTGAGCTGAGCAGCTCTATCAGAAGGCCACATGGCCTGGCACACCACCACCCCCGCCCACTGCGGCTCACCTTTCCCAAAACAGCTTCTTTGACAAAGCTCTGAGGAATAAGATTATTCATTTATCTAGTCTAAAGCTGGCTCTTGGTGGAAAATACAAGTTCCCAGAGAGCACGGTGACATTAAGAATGGTCCTCATTAAGCTCCATCCTATCTGTACCAGCATTTGATGCTCACAGTGATGACTCAAGGGGCTGTAGACCTTTTACCAAATAAATCCCACAAGATCCTCCACACATTTGCAAGAAAAGTCTGCTCACATGGGCGACTCATTCTTGCGGTGCGTCAGTTAACGGATTTGCATACGGGTTCTCGCCAGCTAATTGGGATTCGAAGGTGAACCCTTGGAATGACTCAGAAATAACGACGTCAAATGAGTCACTTTCCCCTACCTTGAGCTCAGTTCCTGGTCAAAATAATACCTCTTGGTATGCCTGCATAAAAGCTGAGGCAAAATTAATTAAAACCCATGTGGCATGAATTTATAATGCAAGAGTTGCATTTTTTCTACCTTCCTGCTGACAGTCATTTCCTTATTTCTTCCATTGCAAAACATTAAGAAATAAACAGCTTTAAGGGGTGAAATGGCTTTTCCTGTGGCCCCACGCTGATGTCACAACATTCAAGGCACAGAACTCCAGTAAGGTGCTCCCTGTTTAATCACAGCTACCAAATTTGCCAAATCACTGGGGGGTGCATTTCTTAAAGACTCACTGATGCTCTTGGTTACACTATAAATTTAACACTAACATTACTTGCTTCTAATGCAGTGCTTAAAATGAAAGCAGCTGTCCTAATAAATAGGAAGAGACTATAATGTCCATATATTTTGGCTCAAGTCCAGTAACTCAGAAATGAAATGAGTTCAAGGGCACCCTTTCAGGCGCTATTCGTGTCCAGGACAGCCCTCCTCCCCAAAGGCTGCCATGCCCACCGAAGGCTTGGGGCTGCAGGTGCACAGACTGGGTGTAGGGCTGTGCCCCCGCACTTCTGCTCTTTAAGCAACACAGAGAGCCTGGGGGCATGGACCAACCATCTTTCACTGAGACATTTTTAACTGAGGGAAACGCATGCTTCATTATTTGACTCAGAGTGGGTGAGGGGACTTTCCAAATCTGCAAAGATCACAATGCAGTTTTCCACTCACCCAACGAAGAGAATTCTCTCAAAAGCAGATAAGTTGAAAGGTTGAGTCATCTTCCCCACAGAGCCTCCCGTGCCCCCACACACAGACCTGGCTATGGCTTAAATACCCGGCCCCTCCAAACAGCCCCACTGTATTCCCAGCAGCACCTGCGAATAACCAGAGGGCAAATTATTTGCTAACAATGCTGCAGGGCGAGAGTCCTGACTTAAGCACTCCAGTTACCCTAGGGAGTGGCCACACCCCCACTACAGCCAGCAGGGGCCTACTGCCTGCCTGCCTCCAATTCTAATTTCACACTTACCAGCAGGCTAAGCAAGGCCTAGAAAGAGGCAGACAGGTGGGGATGGAATGTAAAGACTTCCGGTCTTGGGGTTGCAAGTTTGTTTCTTTCTACTCCCACAGCCAAACCCTAAAGATTGAAACACTCCCTTCCTCCCTGGGTGTCCAACCTTCTGGCATCTCTGGGCCACAATGGAAGAAAAGTTGCCTTGGACCACACATTAAATACACTGTGACAAGTAATCTTACTTACACACACACACACACACACACACACACACACACACACAATCTCACAATATCTTAAGTAAATTTATGATTTTGTTTTGGGTCACATTTATAGCCATCCTGGGCTTCACGTGGCCTGAAGGCTGTAGGTTGGATACCTCTGGCAGAGGCTTACTCTTTCTCAGGAGACCAAAGAACTCCTGTTGCAAGTGGAGAGTTTCAAAGTAACATTACTAGTTACTTTGTAAACATGGTCCCCGATCCCTGAGGGGATTGGTCTCCAGGAGATACTTAGTATTTAGTCTCCCAAAGATTAGCTACAGTCTGTGTACAGGGATGGCATGAAGATGAGCCCTCATGCTCAATCACGTATTAGTTTGCTCAGGGACTAAGAGAATAAATTTGGAATCATTTCTTAACATCTCACCAGAGATTCAAAATATATACATATATAGAAACCAACCCTTTCAACTATCATGAGAAAAATATTTCTCTCAGTTTGCACTTGGAAAAATGAGGTCCTGAGGCTGAATTCCCTCCTTATCCCTGTATTAATGAGTTAAACCTGATCTTGAAAGCCTGTTGACAACTTCCCAATGCCTCCATCCATCATGCCTGGAGGTCACCCATCAGGATCCCTAGGACAGGAGAGGATCGATGTTCCGGATTTGAGCAACAAGGATGAGAAGCCAAGGGTGTCTTTCCATGACCTGGTCTTTAAATAACCTTCAAACCAAGAGGTGATTTCCTGCACCTTTCAAGACCCAGGGTGATGCCACCTCGTGAGGCCTGCTGGCATCTCCTCCCCAAGCAGAAAGCGTGTCCCTTCCCCACCACACTAAGCAGTGATAACTCTACGTTCGTTCTCTAGTGAGACTGTGAGCCCTGTGAGTCATGGCCGCTCTCGTTAGCCCAGTCTCTATCCCTTCCCCCCAAAGCTCCTAGCGTAGTTTTATTGAGTGAATGCGGTCCTTGGCGCTAAATCCACACCTGCTATCCCATCCAGCGTTCTACAACCGGGGCGCGTCTGTTAAGCAACGTGAAGCAGAGGCGACGCCGCGGGGCCGCAGGCCACTCATCCCGCGGGGCGGGTTCCCGGCGCCGGCCGCTACGTGCAGGCCCACCACGGCGGGATGGAGTTTGGCGACGCTCTCGGGGCAGGAGCAGGCGCAGCGCCGCGGCCACGCCATCGAATCTGGGGCGCCCCAGAAGCGCCCACTTTCTCCCGCGGCTGCGGGGAGGGCCAAGGGTTACGTAATCCTGGCCGCGCCGGGGCCAGCCCTGCCCATTGCAGACCGCTGCGTTTAAGACCTCGGGCCCACCGGCTCCAGGAGAACCCTGGCCTGGGAGGCGCGACGGAAAAGAGACAGAGATGGGAGGTGGGGGCGGGGGACCAGCGGACGTGACCAGAACGGAGTGGGAGGGGCGAGGGCCGCGCGGCGCGAGGGCGAAGATGCAGAGCAGCGAACGTGACCGGAATGCGGGGGGCGGGGGGCGGCAGCCGGAGCGTAAACGGGGCAGGGGTGTGCAGGCAGCGGGCGCAGAGCCTGGGGGCGGGGGCGCGGGGATGCGAGCTGGAGGAGTTTCGTGGAGGGATTACACGGAAAGCATCTGAACCAGGGGAGCACCGGCGGGCTGGAGACGAGGGGGAGAATGGAAACGCATTAAGGAGCAAGAGAGGGAGGCGCGCGGGGGCGCGGAGGGAGGACGGAGGGATGCAAGCAGGCGAAGATGGGACCAGAATGGGGTAGGGATTGGGGCAGCAGAGGGGCTGGCTGACCCATCCGACTTCGGGGGAAGCAGGCCCGGGGCGCGAGCAGCTCCCTGCGCCTCCCGACCCAGCCAGGTCCAAGATGCCCAGGATGCCGCGCCGCCGCGGAGAGGGCGCCGGGGCGCCCCATCAGCCCGGGCGATGGAGCCCCGCAGGGCACGGACAGCCCGCCAGCGTCTGCTCCCGCTCACCTCCGGCACGGCCCGGCTCCAGCTGCGGCAGAGAAGTTCGGAGGCTACGGGGACGTCGCTCCAGTGCCGAGGCGGCGGTCTCAGCCTCAAGGTTATCTCTGCTGCGGGGGAGCCGCAATCCCTCCGCCGCCCGGCCCTCCACCCAATCCGGGCGGCCCGCTCGCCGGGCCCGCCCCTCTGCGTGCTCGCGGGGAGCCGCCGATTCTCGAGGCAGGGACGCGCCGGCACGTCGTCCTCCCGGGGAGGACTACGTTCCGCGGCGGAAGGACACCTCACACCGAACTTCAGACGACGCCCAGTGGGGCCAATGGGGAGCGGCGAGGCGGCAGGACCCGCCCTTGCGGCCGCGTAGCCCTTCCTCCCAGACCCCTCCGAGCTGGGGCCACCTGCTGCCGCCAATTGTCGCGCGGGAGGGGCGCTCTTCTCTCGACCCTCGTTCCAAGCCCCCCCCACCGGGGTCCTCAGCAGCATGCCCCCAGCGCCGCCCTGTTCCGTCCTTCCTGCCCCTGTTCACACCTCGTTGCCTGAGCCGAAAATGATGGGGAAAGATGCAGATTCGTGGGATGGTTAGAGGTCGGGCGGGTCTTTGGGGCACGCGGGGTTGGGAGTGGGGGTAGGGAGAACTCGGGAGGGCGGAATGTTCACGGAGCAGGAGCGCGAGACTCTTGTGTTCTCAGAACCAGAGCAAGGAAAGGCAAATTGGGGCATGTGAATACTTGAGTAGGGGCTGGAATCCCTGAGAGGAGAAAGCACATAAAAGCTATTAATATTAGTGCAGAACTGACCATCAGGAAATACCAAGTCAGAATGGGAGAGCCGATGATCTGTGCAGGAGTCAGCACTTCTGTTTTCAACCTTGTGTATTTAAATCAATATTGTTGTTTTTCTTACATTTTCTCCAAGGCATTTCCAATTTCTCTGTAATTAGCCAACGAGTGATAAAAGCAATTACCAATGAAATAGCTAGTAACCCTTGCCAAGTTTTAAGAGCAGATACAATGTTGAAAAAAGAACACGCTACATGATTAAAAATCATGGAGACTGTTTTAGGTTCTTTGCTTTTCCTGGAAAATGAGACCAATGGGTGTGACCCGCTCAGGCAGACACCCTGCCGGCAGCTGAATCACAGGCCTTCATTACGCTTTCCTTTAGCTTAGATAAGCTGGCAGGAGAAAGTGAGCCTGAAAGTAAATTTCTGTTCAAGATAAAATCTTTTAATTTCTTCTGTGAGCCTATTCAGGTCCCTTAATTAAAGATAGGAAGTAAATGCTTATTTATTGAACTGCTGAAAGCCCATGAAGTTGCTGAGAGAAAAAAGGCCGTGCTCCACCAAGGAGAACCATATTTCTCCCTGTCCAGAGAGAGAGAGGAATGGCATAAAATGGCCCTCTCTGACCCCTGAGCTAAGGGTAAACTAAGTACAGTGGTGGGCGACCCCGGGGGGGGGGGGTGGTCAGATAGGGCAGTGATCTGGTCAGTGCTGTGCATTCTAGATGAATCTCCAAGGTTGAAATGTGCACCTGCTAAACTGGACAGTTGGTGGCAAACTATTGCCTTTTGGTTACAGATGTTCACCCAACAGTTACAAAAATGCTGTCCATGAAACTCTGGCAGAGACAAATCCAGCATATCCTTGCTCACATTAAATGCATAGTGAAAATTTGTCATATTGAGGTTCAAGGTGACTGTCATTTTGCTGAAAAGCAGCATAGAGTAGAAGAAAGCTTAGGGTTCCACCGTATCTTAGTTCCCGTTCCACTCACTAGCTGTGTGACTATATCCTGCGATTTAACGTGTAAAGCGTCCAGTTCCTTAAAAGTAAACTGAAGACAATTCCTGCTTCTTAGAGTGGGGTTAATCAGATGATGTGTGTGAATGAGTACCCTCTTCCCTTGGGAATTGACTAGTCCTGAGGGGTGTCCTTGTGACTGGTGCCAGGACATCTTTCTGAATCCAGGTAATCTAGGTAACTTTCTATTGGCCATCCTCCTGAATCCTTACTCCCTCCAGCAACAAGTAACTCCAGGACGACAGGAAACTGGAAAAGCTGAGAAAGGACAGACTGTCCTAGAGACCAGGCTCCTTCCCCCAGAGCCAGCCCTTCCACCGTGCTGTGCTCACTGACCCCGCAGGACAGCAGGGGTGGCTGCTAGGTTCATTGGACTGGGGCATGAGTGAGGATGCAGATTGCTGCGCTACCTGTTTGGATTCTGGGCCACAGAACCACAGCATCTGGGGTTTAATGGTTTAACTCTTGAAAGCCATTTGGAGTCCCTGGTGGGGCAGGTGCGTCAGCAAAGATACTGGACCCAATCTTGGAGCCCAGAGATGAGCTTCGGCCCTGGTTACAGGCTTTACTGTTACGTGACCTCTTGGCCTCTGGCTGAAACAACAGTGTTATTTCTCTTAGGACAATATGGATTTCCAGGGCAGTGCACAGGCCCTGAAGGTCAGGTTTAAAGCAGAAGTGCTCGTTACTTTGGACTTTATATGTATGGTCTCCCCAGAGCCAGACCAAGTAGACTTACACTTATTCTCTGCCTTCCTTCAGACTCCCAAGATCTCTTCAGGCCCACCAGGGTGGCACAAAATCTTAATTCCAGAGTCCCCTCCAGAAAACTTTAGATGGAAGAGAAAGTTGGCCTTTTGGAGTTAAGGATAAAGAGAGAACAGGGTGTTGGGGAAAGGGAAGGTTTCACAGAGGAAGAGATGGAGGATTGGTTAGGGTAGAGATGGGTAGAGGAAGGCCATTCCAGGGGAAAGGAACAGTAAAGTAAAGAATGTTTTCTGAATGCAACTGTGTATCTCAGTACCCCCTCTTGAAGAAACGCCCCATCAGGATTTAGAAGCAAGAGGGAAGAAGCAGAAGTCCTGCCTCAGCCAAGATGACCCTGTCGGCGTGTGTAACCTCGAGCGGTCTTCCTCCAGCCCAGGACTGTTAGGGCTCACAGGACCACCCTCCTTAGGGCCGGTTAATCCCGTCCACGAACCGCTCCTTTGGAGGCCCTGCAGTCTCTCCCTTTTCCCTACAAGTGTAGCCAGAGCTCAGGCTCCCCAAGATGCAAATGGAAGCAGATCCTGTATCCAAAAAGTAATCAGGATTTGGAAGACCAAGAAAGGCATCAGAGATCAATGGATCAAGTGCCCCCCTCCCCAGGAAGCCCTCCTGCTGCAGTTCAATCCAAGTCTGCTTTTTCCTTGGCCCCATGCTCTAGTGCCCACCCCCCTACTCACTGGCCACAAGCTAACCTGACCCACTTATCCCAATAATGACAGCTAGGACTAAGGAGACTTTGGTTTCTGTCTTAGATAAAATAATTTTGGTGGGCAATACTTTAACTTAGGGTAGCATCTTTGGTCTTATTGCAGGGGGGTTCTGAAATATTTATGTAAAGTCCTATACTCCAGAGAGAATGATGCCCCTTCAAATGAACTGCAGCCTCCTCTGTTCCCACCCCTTCTGGGAGGAGGGCTCTGGGGGAGTTCTGTGACCCATGAATTCCTTCCCACCACTTGCGAGTCGGGCCCGGAAGCTGAGACATCTTCCAAACCTTCATCTCAGAGTCCATCCTGTGGGGCGCTACTGAGTAACCTGGTTATGACTCAGCACCCGTCACGGTGGAAGGCAAAAACCACGCAGGAGGCTCCTCCCCTGTGAATGGCTACATCCCCACCACAAACTGAGTCATGGCCACACCCTGCAGGGATGGAAAATTACCATCAGAGGGAAGGAAACAGGCTCCCGGGGTTTTGAGTTCTCAATCCAGAAACCACAATCATCCTCCCTGCACTTGGACCTAATTGAGGAAAATAGTTCTTTTCCTGGCCCTGGCCCTGGCCCAGGGTTGTCACACTCATTGTCACCGGGGGTCACATCAACCTCTCGGTTGCCTTCAAAGGACCAAAATGATTTTAGGACTGTACAAATGTAACTACTCTTGGCCCTGGCTGGTGTAGCTCAGTGGATTGAATGCAGGCCAGTGAACCAAAGGGTCGCCGGTTCAATTTCCAGTCAGGGCACATGCCTGGGATGTGGCCCAGGTCCAGCTGGGGACACGTGAGGGGCAACCACATATTGATGTTTCCCTCTTTCGCAATAAATAAATAAAATAAATGTAACTACTTCTTAACTGTTAAGGAGTTGAAATTACATGCAGACCTTTGAAGGCAGCCATGAGGCTGATGTGGCCCCCAGTGAAAGACATCCCTGCCCTAGCCCTAACTAAGCATGTCCAGGCCTAGATGAATAGGGCTGCTTGAACCCAGGACTCCATGAAAGGTAAGAGGCCACTCCGTGCAGTATTCAGAGTCCTGTTACTTTTACAAGGAAAACTATAGAATGGGGTTCAGTAAGTCCTCACTTAAGGTCATCAATAGCTTTCTATGACTTTAAGTGAAACAGCTTGCAACTACATCAATTTTACTATAGGCTAATTGATTCAAACGAGTGAAGTTCCTATGGCATCTCATTAACATTATAAAGACATGTTATTTGAGGACCTGCTGTATTTAACTTCTTTACAGTTTTTTGGCATTAAAAAAGGACCATCATTATGCATACATTCCAAAAAAAAAAATGTGACACCCATGACTAGCTCAGGTGTTTTGAGTTCATCACTTCTTTTTCCATCATTTACTAGTACTTACTATGTCATCTGCCACTGGTAAAAGAAAAATTGTAAGAAATGCTTATACCTGAGAAAAATCTGTTGGCAATTTCTGAAAACAAAATGTTTGAGAACAAAAATGTTATACCATTTGAGTAGTCAAGCACTTGGGTTCAGTTGCCGGAACACTAGTGAGAGCAGCTGGAGAACCTCCGGGGATGTAGTAAGAGAATGATTAAGAGCTCAAGTCCTTAAGTCGCGCAGATCTGGATAAAAACCCAGCATTACCACTAACCAGCTGAGACCTTAGACATGTTAAAATCTCCAGAGAAAACCTATCTTCCACCTTTTGTTGTCAAGACTAATGAAAACGTTTGTAGCATCTGAAAGGCTACCTAGTGTAGAGCCAGAACAGCAGCCCTGGAGTCATGGGCAAATCTCCTATCCTCTGTGCCTCTGTTTTCCCATCTACAGAAAGGGCATAATGGCACCTACTTCCTGTGTTATAGGTTTGTTGTGAGAACTGTATTAGTCAGTACATGTGGAGAGCTTATAATAATGCCAAGCACACAGTAAGTAAGCCAAAGTGTTAGCAAACTATTACATTGATTAGCATAATGCATAGCACCTACCAAGTAAAAACTAAAAGATGTTAGTTATGCCTGATACTTTACAAATTAAGCTGCAAGGGTCCTCCCAGGAGGCAGGAACATCAATTAGGGTGGGTTCCCTGATGGAGTCATTTACTTAGTGAAGAGATTTCTGCTACATCTTAAACCTGAATGGGAAGAGAGCCTTAAGAGACTTGTAGAGACAGAATATAGTAAGTAGCCTTGAACAAGAACAGGTAAAGAAGTTAAAGAACCAGCTCCTAGGGGGATGGACCTTAAGAATGGCACTTCCAACTGAAGGCAAGTCGGCAACTACAAAGCAGGTAAGGAACCCAGGCAAAGATGGTTATCTCCAAAGTAGGGTGAAGGTAATGAGAGAAAATAGCTCATCTAGCACAGGCTTTGTAAATCAAGAAGATATAACAACTAACCTATATAGGCAGACCTTTTAAAAAAAAATTGAATTTATTGGGAGGCAGACCTCATTTTATTGCACTTCACAGATGTCGCGTTTTTCACAAATTGAAGGCGATGCCCTCCATCAGCAAAAAGATCACGACTTGCTTCATTGAGAAACTTGGTTTACTGCAATGGTCTGGGATGGAGCCTGTTCTATCTCCAAAGTGTGCCTATACTTGAAAAGCCAGGCTTGTTCAAATGTTTGTTATTAAAAAAAATTTCTGTGCTTATGTTCCTGTTATCTTCATTACTATTTCAAACTATTTGGCAAAGTCCAACCTCTTTCTTACAGCGAACTTCGGGTTTTAGGTACTGTATGTGGGGCACAACCTGAAAGGCCAGCAGAGGTTGGCAGTGGGAATTTCAAAAGGGAGACAGATTTCACTGAAACAGTCAGATCTAGAAACGGCTGTCTTCCCTCACCTTGCTGGCTGGCCGTGGAGAATCTGGACTTTGTTTCATTAGGGGAGGCTGAGTTTCCTTAGGATCTTCTTATAGATTTCCAGTCAGAGACGGACCCAACTTCCTGTAACGGCCAGTTCACTCCCCGCCTCCCTATCCCAAAGCAGCAGCTGGGAGGAGGAGAGTGAGGGCCCACCCGAGACACAGAGCAAGGAAGAATGGGTAGGTTTTGTGATGGAAGCAGAGGTCCTAATGTGATCTCCTTTCCAGAGGCAGAAAACCTGAGCTAATTTGCCTCAATGGCCCTTTTAACTCTTGAGAAACAGTTCATCAGTGGTATTGGACTCCATATCCGCCTCGGTTTGTCATCCAACCCTGTGACTGAAACGCTGACACATCTGCAGTACACGACACTAGATGGGCTCGGCTCGGCTCCTCTCAACTTGGAACAGTCCCGACCCTCAGGATACTCCACTTGCCCCAGCCCCAGCCCCACCTCCATTCGGGGGCTTGGGGTAGATGCTGGTCCAAGGCCAGTCAGACCACAGTGATCATATCCAGTCCACAGCACCTTCCATTTTATTGTTTTATTTACAAACAGGGTAAAGTCAACTGGGAAAATCAGGGACACGGGATCAGTCTGGTCCATCCAAATGTGGAGTGGCTCCTGGGTCAATCTCCACCATGAAGGCTGCCTCTTCTATCCTTTTCCTGCCCTTGATAATGGCCCCTTGATTTCTCAGGGCAGCCTTGCCTGCTCCTCCTGAGTCCTTTAGTAAGGGCAGATCGATCCTGGGGGAACAGGGGTGGTACGAGGGCTGGGGCCCCCTCAGTTTGTGTAAACCTGAGTTCCGATCACACGCATGATTTCCTTCTGTATCTTGGGGTCCTGAGTATTAATGTTGGCATCGCCCACCTGACCATCCTCATATCTGCCAAAGATAGGGCAAGTGTGAGCATAAGAGGGAGAATAATATCAGAAATAATGTCAACCAGTGGAACTGTATTTGGAGGTAGGCTATCCCATCCCAGAAGTAAAACCCTTTTTTGGTTCTCCTTAGGGTGGAAGAGATTCAACTTATCTGGCTTCCTTTAAACAGACCCTGATCTACAGGCATTGGCAACCTCCATGATGAAAGGCCCAGTGGCCAGCGGTACTCAGGCAGCCACAGGCAAGTCTCAAGTAACAGAAACAGACTCTCCAGCTGTCCTACACCAGCACACCCCCCGGGACCCTCCTAGACTTACACAAAGAAGAACCGTGTGCAGACATGGTCGGACACAGGGCACACCCAGATGTTCCCATGCTTCTGGAGGTCTTTAGATGTAATCACTGAGAAGAAGGGGCCAGAAGTTGCAAAGGTAATGCTTAGGTCAGAGTCCAGGCAGTGGAGGGAAGATACGATGTTTCAACACCACCCTTGGCTGGATGGTGTGCCATAGCTGCACCATAAAGAAAGGCTGGGGACCCAGAAAAACAGGGGCTGGGTGAGCTACCTACCTTCACAAAGTGCTATACAGTTTAGATTCCGACTCTGCAGGAACCTGGACTGGATGGATCGGGTCTGGAAGAGAAAGAAAGCAGAGCCAGGTAGACTATCACAGTTTTCCCTATAGAGGCTGGTTAGCTGGTGATGGATAGGAATCAGGGATATCCTGGGCTCCCAGCCAGCAACCCCCCTACACACACACACACACACACACACACACACATACACACACAACTTTCCCACAACCAGTCTGAATGAGTCCACAGCTTCCATCTTTACATTTTCATGTCACTGCATCTTTTTCACAAACTCAGTCTCTGCTTTCACCATTGTGACTGAGGCCACTTAGGACTCTGGAAGTGTGATCATCTTAGAATGTAGCTGATTCCTTCAAATGATCTTCAAACTACCCAACACCCCCGCCACTGTTTCCCCGTCCATCTCTGTAGCCAAAACTGACCCCAGGAGAAGGGTCTTGCCTCACTGCAGCAGGGCCAACCAATAATACCTGGGGGATGGTATTCATCCTGTTGTATCTCTGGACCAGCTCATCCTTGGAGGGCATCCTGTGCTGTCCTTTTCCCATTCCTGTCATGGAACAACAAACAAGAGTTCATTTATCTATTCCTCAATCAAACAGTTACTCAAGTGCCTACTAGGTGCCCTGAGCTAGACACTTGTCAATACAGCAGTGAATAAAACAAACAAGATACCTTTCCTCACAAAATTTAGTCTGGTGGAGAGTACAGACAAAGAGCAAGTAATTACAACACAGTATGTAAGTGTTGTGATGGGGAGAATACAGAGCACTGTGTAAGCGAGAGGCAGAGAAGAAACCTAGCCTAGGGGTTTGAAGAAGGCTTCCTGGTGACAGCCTGGCTGAGAACTCTAGGATTAGAAAGACTTAGTTATATGAAGAGCGGGCAGTGTTCTGGGCAGAGGCAGCAGGATAGAGAAGGCCTGGAGGAAAAAAGCAGCATGCCTCAGTTTGTACGGAGCATGGTCAATGGCAGAGGAGTGGCGAGAGATGAAGTCTAAGAGGTGAGCTAGGATCAGGTCAAGCAGGCCTTGAAGGCTACATGAAGGCAACTAGGGTTCATCCTGAGAACATCAGGGAATCACTGAAGGGTTCTGAGATAGGGGAATGACACATGAAATGAGACAAGAATGAGGGGCCTAACAGAGTGTGGCATTGACACTTTGGACCAAATGCCAGGCTGAGTGCAATGTGTAAAGAAGCACGCAGAGCAGGTCAGACATGCTCTGATCTCAAAGTTACATCCAACACCGTGACCACAGTCACTCAAGAGAGAGAGAAAGCACAGCAGTCAGGTGGTACAGTTTTCCGCAGACGACCACAATGGCGACAACCTTGAGGAATCCTGCTTCCTTTGGAAAGTCTCCCCACACTGTAGGGCAGTGTTGCCAATCCTGCCCAGACCCCACCCTATCTAAATCCATAAATCCTCCACCATCCTTAGCCCCCGGTGAATAGTTCTGTTTAGACATCTGAAGACTCATTCTGGATTTTTCTTTTTGAGATACAAAACAGTGCTTGCGTGCCCCTACTCCCAACTCCTTCCGGCTTGTGATTAGGACTTCGGTCTCTAGGCTCGGTTTTAGCCCCGGCCCAGCCTCATCACAGCCGTGTTTGCGTGTGAGACTGAGAGGAAGACGGAGATGGGAAAGATGCTAGCGTCACAGGCCATGAGCAGGGTCTTTATCAACCACTCCATCCTGGAACTTTCTAGTATTACTACCCCTACCCTGCTTCAGTTGTTGGTCTTTCTGGAGCCATGCTGTAGCTGTGGGACGATAACCACTGGGCTGGTGCTCTTCACTGCTCAGGCTGCCGACTCATCGTGCACTCACACTGTGGTCCCACGACAGGGTTATGGCCTGAACAAAACTGAGGGCAATGAGAGCTTCAAGACTTGAACTGCTGATTCTTCCTCCTACAGGCACTCACTGCCCGTTCCCACCTTCTCCATTACCCTGAACTCGGTTTAGCTCTGCATTCCAAACGTGACTTTCTCAACCTGGGTATTTCAGTGCAAGGTTCTGAGTGAAATCTCATTCAGGTTCTACCCCAGAGGATAGGAAAGAGCCATCTGATTTCTACAGCTGCTCTTAGAGATGGCCTTGCTTGTCCTGTCCGCACCACCCCAAGTGATCTTCGGTCAGTTCCCCAAGACCAGACCTTGAGAACATGATGGCTAGAAATCCCTGGATGTTTTGTGTCTGGAGTATATACTTATTCCAAATCTGTAAGCAAATGGAGTTTACCACCTCTTTTCTCATTGGCCCTCATTTTAACCTGCATAATACTCTGGCCAAGTCACTGGAGGCTCCGCCAGCCCAAGGGATGCTCTCTACACTGCGCTCGGAGGGCACCCAATGCCACTAGGCTTCCTTGAGGAAGGTGAGAGAAAAGGAGACCAGAACAGGGTTGAAGGAACATACAAGAAGATAAAGCTGACCAAATGCTAGAGTAACTACAGTAAGTTAGACAGCTGCACACATTCTACCTACTGTCTTAGAGATTCCAATACCTACAGGGCCCCACAGGTATTTGAGTCAGTCCAATACAACAGTGAGAACATTGTCCCAGAACTTAGGAGATCTGGATTCCAGTCTTAGTTCTGCTGCTCACAGCTGTGTGACCCCAAAGTCATTGAACTTTTCTGAGTTTCAGCTTTCTTATTTACGTAGCACGGGACTGGACAAAATGATCTATAACTCTAATAAAATCCTTTGGAGAAGAACAGTATCATAACATAATGTTTTCCAGTAATCAGTAAAGTGACAAAGAAATAAGAAGTCAGTAGAGATCCCTGGCTCCACCTGGTAACTAACGGCATTTAGGTAGGCACTTAGTGGTAAACAAAGGCCAGTGACAGCGGGAGAAAAGAGGCAGGAAGAAAGAATCTTGTGGGCACTGAGGATGGGGAGAATTTCACCATTTGGAAAATAGTAAGAGCTTTATCAGAGGCAAGCTCAGGCTGGGATAAAGACAAAAACTGAGGAGCCCACACAGAGAAACCAAAAAGACTACACCAACCCGACTCTACTTCAGATCGCAGGCACACGGAGACCCACGAGCGCACTTAACGAGCATTTATGGGGCCCTGCCCTGTGTGGGTTAACTCTACCGTTCAGTTCATGCACACTGTTGGTTATTTAACAGGACAAAGAATGCCTAGGAACTAAAGCCAAGAACTAAAATATTGCCGGTGACTTACATTAACTACAAGCTCCTACCCGATCCTTTTGGAAGGTAACCACCATCCTGAAATTTCTTTAGTTTTATCACACATACACACTGAAATAATGCTTAATTTTGTTTGCTTTTGAACAATATTAAAAAAGCTGTGCATACTAGTCTTCTCGGCTTGCCTTTAAAAAAAAAAAGAGTTGATTTTTAGACAGAGGGGAAGGGAAGGAGAAAGAAGAAGAGAAACATCGATGGGAGAGAGAAACATCGATCGGCTGCCTGTCATGTGCGCCCGACCAGGAACTGAACTGGAGCCCTTTCAACTTGTGGGACAACGCCCAACCAACCGAGCCACACCAGTCACGCCTTGTCTTTTTCACTAAGATGTCCCATGGTGCTGAATGCCACTGTTCATCATTTTCATCGCTGAATAGTAACCACAAGGATATGTTAAAATATATTTATCCATGCTCCTGATGATGAGCATTTGTGTTGCTTCCAAGATCTGCTGTTGCAAACAGTGACAGTATTGCTTTGAACATTTGTGCACACACCCTTGGGTGCACACATGTGGGAATGAAAATGCTGGGTCCCTGGGATAAAATTTCTCAGCTTCAATTTAACATCAGCTGGTTGTACCAATTTATATCCATAAGCAATAAAAAAGACCCTGATGATATACAGCCTCTGGTACAATCAGATATATTATCAGATTTCTTAATTTTTGCTTATCGATATAGGTGCTAAAATGGTAAGTCACTTCGGTCTTGATTTTACTTCCTTAATAGTGATGGAGCATTTCTTCAGTGACACGTCCATTCATACCACCTGCCTACTTTTTCTTACTGATTTTTTATTGCCTTTTTCTTACTGATTTGTAAGAGCTTTTAAAATATATTTTATTACTAATCTTTTGTGGTTGTATGTGTTGCAAATGTCTTCTGTTTTGTGTTTTTTAGTTTTAATAGTCAAATATACCAATCTTTTATGATGTATAATTCCATCTTCTTCTATTCTCTGGGTGATTTTGTATAAAATTACGTAATAATCTGTTCCTTGAAAGTTTGGTTTAAAATTGACTTGAGAAGTATCTGAGCTTGGTGAGTTTTTTGGGTTGTGTATGTGTGTGTGTGGGGGGTGTGCATAAAATTTTAAATTACTATTTCAATGCCTTTTATGGTTTTAGGGCTATTAAGGCTTTCTATTTCTTCTTAAATCGGTTTTTAGTTATATTTTTCTAGGAATTTATCCATTTTGTCAAAGTTTTCAAAGTACTGGCATGGAGTTGACAAAACTCTCCCATTAACTTTTTAAACTTTGCTGTATCTGTAATTATGTTCCCTTTTTCATTCATCTAATTGTGCTCTTTTTCTTCTTAATCAGTCTACTCAGCTTTATGTATTTTTTTTTGTTCGTTTTTAGTTCTTAAAAGAATCAACTTTTAAAAAATTACTTTATTTTGCCCTGGCTAGTGTAGCTCAGTGGATTGAGTGCAGGAGGACCTTCGAACCAAAGGGTTGCCAGTTCGATTCCCAATCAGGGCACATGCCTGGGTTGCAGGCTAGTAGGGAGCATGCAATAGGCAATGACACACTGATGTTTCTCTCCTTTCTCCCTCCCTTCCCCTCGCTCTAAAAATAAATATATAACATTAAAACAAATAAAATAAAAAAATTTTTTTTAAAGATTTCATTTATTCATTTTTAGAGAGAGGGGAAGGGAAGGAGAAAAGAGAGAAACATCAATGTGTGAGAAACATTGATCAGTTGCCTCTCACATGCCCTCAACTGGGGACCTGGTCTGCAACCCAGGCATGTGCCCTGACTGGGAATCGGACTGGCAACCTTTCGGTTTGTAGTCTGGCGCTCAATCCACTGAGTCACACTAGCTACGGCAAGAATCAACTGTTTGGCTTTTGGGTTCTCTCTATTATACTTTTTTTTACTTGGTTGATTTGGGTTCTTACCTATATTCTCTTCTACTTTGTTTGGTTTATTCTGTTAGAGATGTTTCTAGTTCTGAGCCTCTGGACTTAAGTTTTCTAATCTTTATAACAGTTATAATTACTGGAGGATACGGAATAATAATCTATAAAAACTCTAGCACTGTCCCCTGCATGTGGTAGACATGCAAATCAATCGTGGCTCTTCTTTTTATACAGGGACCAGAAAAAGAACAGAAGGCAGAAAAGGAATTAAGGCATGAACAAGGAACACTGAGGGAATTCTAAGTCAGAATTACTCTCTGAGCAGGACAAAGCTGGACTAATCTCCCGAGTAGAATCCGAACCTCCTTCTGCCTTATCTTGGGGATAAAATGCTTTTTCTCGCACTCAGTTGTGACAAACATCACGACATGTAATCAAACAGCTGAAAAGACGGCTGACAGGGAGAAGAGCAGTACGCCCAGAAATGCAAGCCAATGGGAAGGACGCAAACTTTCAAGTGCATTCACACTCACACTCACATGCGTATGTGCGCACACACGATTTATAATGACAGGCCACTGCCAACACCAAAAATGTGGTCTAGAAAAGGCCTAGTTTCATCTCCCAGTTACTCTCTTAACCAATTCCCAGGGCCAAGCCTCTATAATGAATAGAACCATCCCCATGGAGAAATGGATTACCTAACAAAAAGGGAGATAAATGGATTCACCTGGTGAAGAATCCAAATTTCTAATGAAAGAAAAGTTGAGAAAGACAGACTATATCCATGATTGGGAGAGAGGCGACACAGACCAAGTACCCATGATGGAGGAGGCAGCACAGATCATGTGTTCACAAACTGGATGCAATATAAATAGAGTCAAGATGGCCAGGGAGTATTTCTTACCTGAGTATCCAAAGGAAATACTGGAGATGGGGCTCAGGTAGATGCCTTTGCCATAGGCTGCTCCATGCAGCTTGCAGGGAAACACCAGGATGAGCAATATGAGCCTGGGCCCTCATATATTAGGCAGCCACAAGGCTTATCTAGTCCCCTGTACCTCCACTATCTCTCTCATTCAGATAACTCTAGGTACCTAATATCAAAAAGCTGACTGGCTGAAAAATGGATGCAGGTTAACCCCTTTGTCTATGAGATACTAGACACTAAACTGGAGAATGAGGAATAGCAGATCTACCAAATCAGTCCCTCAGAATCCATGCTCCTGTCCCCAGGCCTTGGTACATATGCATATTCTAAAAAAAGGGACTACAGAACAGGTAACCAGGAGGAAGGACAATAACTGTTCCTTAGAGGCTCACAGGGCAAAGAAATAAGTCTCCTTTATCAACTCTCTGAATGAACCGTCACATATATTGAGAAGTTCTAATAGCTTAATTCATCTAATGGCTGTAACCAGCAATTCATATGCCTGCTTACAGCTACATTCCCATCTCAAAAACCACCAAAAAACAGTCTGGGGTAAAATACACAATGGCCACGTTCATTCCAGACCAACAGTTCCAACCTCCTCTCTAGTGAAGTGCTACAGCAGGCTAGATTTGAGGATGCTGAGGAAAAAAACCACTGAATACTCTAGAGCAGACTTCCCCAAAACTGAGAGGGGCAGAAAAGGGGTACGGAGAGAGAAAAAAGGGTCACAACCTCACCTGCAGCTTGGTGTAGGATGCATTCACCAGCCCATTGCGCAGAATCGAATGCCAATTTTCGATGTGGGACCCACTGTAAGGCAGGGTAGAATACATGTCTCCTTGCAGTGAGCTTCCCAGGAGCACTTCCAAGACTGCCACTCCCACCCATTCTCACCCATACAGGACATGAAGATGGACACATACACCTAGCGACAGACACACGGACACAGTCACAGGCATGCTAGATGTGTGTGTGTTTTGCCAACTCCTACATTTTAACTTCCAGTCCCATTCTCTCTTCTGTGCTTTAGCAAGTCCTATCATAAATCCTCAACTACTGATTCAGTATTCTCATTGGCCTATTTTCCTATATTTCAAATTAAATTCTCAAACTCCATAAACTTATCACTGAATCCAAGTATGGCTTCCAGTCCCGAATTCATGTCTATTTTGAGAAAAGCACACCACCACTCCCTTTGCATCACCTTTAGTAGCTCTTTCTCTCTCTCTCCTCCCACAATTAGGCACCAACTGCTGATTTCCTCAAAGCAGCTTTCAAATCTAATCCCTCCAGGCTGTGTCTTCAGCCACCTTTTTATATGTAAATGCCATTTCTCCTCAACTAACAGTAAAGACCACATCATATGTGTCTTTTTTTTTTAATCCTCACCTGAGGACATTTTTTTCATTGCTTTTTAGAGAGGAAGGGAGAGAAACATCAATCTGTTGCCTCCTACATGTGCCTGGACTAGGGAACATATACACCAGGACTGGGGGTTGAACCTGCAACCTTCCAGCTACAGGACGAAGGGCTCATATGTATTTTTTAATCCTCTACAGCACCTACCACAACAGCACTTAGTAACTAATTGTTGACTGACTGGTTGATGGACATAAGCAACACAAACTCATCCGTCTCTAGTGAACATGCTCTCCCATCACACCGCGTTACTTGTTGCCCTCCTCCCCCATCCCTACACCCCTTACTGGAAGGCAAAAGTGCTGCCATAGAGCTTCTTGGCGGTCCGGAACCGTGCCTCCTTGGCAGGAGGGCTGCTCAGCAGGAGGAACTGGTGTGAGGTGTGCATGAACTTCAGCTGCTGCCCAGGGTGGGGTGGGGTCAGAAAAACAGAGTAGAGATGGAGATCAGGGAGGGAAAGGTTGGGGATAAGGAGCAAATCAGGTTTGCCTTGACCCCAAATAAGGGAAATATGCTTAGGCCCAAAGACTATCATTGATGGACAAAGGCAACCAGGCAGGTCTACCAATGTGGTTGGCTGGTTTGGAGCCCCTCTCTGCCTCTCATCAGAAATTTAGAGTTTAGAGGGAGAAAGATCACTTACCCTGCTGAGAGGTAGTTTGACAATGTGTGACCTGTTGCTAGAGATGATCCTAGGACAAAACAGAGAAAAAGGGAAAGGAGAGAATCAGTGTGTGGTTAGGCCATCCTGAACAAAGCGGCTGCCTTGCTATGCCCCTCGGAGAACAAGCAAGAGTCCCAGAGTTGTCTGAATTCTGTGAAATTTCCAGGCCACTATCTGGATATTCCCTTGGGTAGTCACACTTGTATATAGAAAAATGTAAAGAGAAAGCTAGTTACTGGCAGTTAGAGATTGGTGAAAAAAGAGAGCGGGGAGGCGAGCTGCTGCACTGTGGAGAGAAGAGGACAAAAGGAGGAGCAGAGGTCAGCTAAAGGAGTCAGAAGGCAGGGTCTGTGTTAGGGTGGTGACACTGTCCTTGAGATTCAGAAACTCAAAACTAGGCTCAGGAGTTGTCCACCTGAGCTCAGAGGAAGCCTGATGGCTCTTAGGGATGGCAAAGAATGGATAAAAAGTTACTGCTTAGGCTGGAGAAAGAAACAGAAGAAACTAGAACAAAATTCCTAAGGATTCAGGGGTAGACTCGGCTGTAGGTAGGCTGATCTCAGAGGACAGGAGAGAACAAAGGCATAAACACTGAAGCCTCAGCAAAGGAGCATTATCTGCTATAGTGGATGACTTGGTTTTTTTAATGCTTTCACCCATGTACTTGTGATGCCACCCTGGAGGACCTATGCCTGGTCACTCCTCCTGCTAAGAGGGAGCACTGCTGCACTGAGAAGGTACTGCTGTCAAAGGCTGACTGTGAAGAAAGGGAAGAGCTATGCCATGAAAATAGAACAGAAGTCCTGACTGGTGTGGCTTGGTGGGTTGGGCGTAGTCCTGCAAACCAAAGGGTCACAGGTTCCATTCCCAGTCAGGGCACATGCCTGGGTTGCAGGCCAGGCCCCTGGTTGGTGGGTGGTGAGGGAGAAGCAACCAATCAATGTTTTCTCCCACACATCACTGTTTCTCTCCCTCCCTCTCTCTCTCAAAAAAACCCCCCAAAAAACAGAACAGAAATCAAAGTCAGAGAGGGATGGTGGGGACTGAGGGCAATAGAGAGAATGATCAGAATCTGTGCTAGAAGGTAAAAACAGTGCCTCAAGGCTCTGGATAGTCTACCTCAATAGGGTGGACCTCAAGTCAGGGAAAAGTAGAAGGGGGAGATATACTTCTCTGGATGCACAGAAACTGACTTGAAATGAACAGTGTTAATTCCTACATGCAAGCGGGCACTCAAAAACCTAGAGGGAAATAAGAAACCCCTGAGGAGGAGTTGTGACATCGCAGAATTTGTGGGCTCTCTGTAGGACTTGAGCTCTTGTCAGAGTCAGATGTGTCAGTGACAACCCCGAGAAAGAGCAGCCGTGATATATACAGCCTCGGGAAAGAGGCAAGAAGCCGAACTGTCTCGAAGAGAAGGTGCAAGCTCCATGTCTACTACCACGTCCCTGCCCCACTCTGGGAAGAATGAACCATTCTATCCATACCACTGCAGGAGAGGATGGGCCAGGGGATCCAGCTTGTCCATCTGCTTCTTGATTTCCAGATATGAGCCCTGTAAGACAACAGCCCTAAGTTTAACTTCCTGGAGTGGTGGGAACCCTCCCACTTTCCACAGACTGACTACCAGGGCCCAGGGCAAAGTAGGTAGCGGTGGCCACACAAAGGCAAGAGGAGATGGGGATCCCACCCACAAGGAGCCTGGGCAGACTGGGAAAACTCATAAATTAATATGAAAATGACTGAAGATGCTTACAAAACAACATGCAGGTGGGTCTCCCTCATTTTATGCAATTCCTACAGCCTTACAAAGTTGATTGTATATCAAAAAATAAATAAAATCAATGTCTAGAAAGAATAAGCTAAGGAATTCTGTGGTAAAACTTTACATAAAGCAGAGTCCTTCTGACAAGTAAATCATCCCTTCTTGGTGTTTCTTATGTGTCAATCTGAACTGTAATATATAGGATTTGCTGAGAAGAGGCCCACCTGTAAATGAGCACAAATGAATTCTATTCATGCAGAGACTGCAGACGAGGGGTGGGGAAGTCTGATGAGGGACAGCCTTGAGTCAAAGGACGGTCACTGCTCCATGCGGCTGCCCCACCCCTAGAAGGATAGAAGATGCAGGCCCCTGGGTCTAGTTCCTTACCGCCAAGCCCCCCACCTCAACCTCCCAAACCTGGGCGGAGGTCTTTCCCTCACTTCTCTAATTCCCTAAGAATTACGGGGAAAACATTAAATATGAACAACTTGTTAAGGAATGAACAGCAAAGGTACAGGTTGAGAGAGAAGAGTAACAGCACTAACAGCAGAATAGGAGGGCAGACTAAAGAAAACACAGTGAGGAATCTGAGCAGCATCTCTAAATCTTCACTCCACTCCCACGAATGCCAAACAGAATATGACACTTGAGTGGTACAGGCAGGGGAGAGGCGAAGGGCAGAGTACCTGGGTCATCTCCCGGATGGACATCACACTGTCCAGAGCTTTCTGAAGTCGCTCGTAATTCTTCTTCTGTGGGGAATCAATGGAAAGAGAACCAGATGAAGAAAAATGGAGGACAGTAAGAAGTGCTGAAAAGGAGGACCAGATGTACAAAAAATGTCTAGGCCCTAGGGAAACATGTAGTATGTCACAGAAAGAAAACAGATTTAATGTTGGGCAGTTCTGGAATCACATGCTAGTTCTTTTACCAGGTGAGAGTAACAGGATAACTTACTTAACCTCTTAGAACCCCAGCATCCCTGTGAATAAATGAAGATAAAAATTCCCACTACCCTAATACAGATGTTTTGAAATACCATACACAAAGAACCTGGTATAGTGTGTGATACGTAGCAGTGAGTAATAGGCAGGCACTGTGATGGACAATCGTGTCAATTTGACGGTCCAGGGAGTGCCCGCACATTTGGTTGGACATTGCTTTGGGGTGTGTCTGTAAGGGGATTTCTAGATGAGATTAACCCTTACATCACAACACCGTGTGAAGCACATTGCTCCCCTCTAATGTGTGTGGGCCTCATCCAATCAGTCAAAGGCCTGAATAGAACAAAGAGGCCAAGTAAAAGGCTCCTGCTGCCTGACTTTCTGAAGCTGGGACACTGGTCTTTTCTTGTCTTTAAATTTGGATCTGGAGACTGTTAGCTTTTGGACTGGAACTTAAACAATTGGCTATCCTGAGCCTCCAGCTCGCTGACTGCTGATCCTGGGACTTCTTAGCCTTCATTATCATACAAGCCAATTCCTTATAATAAGTCTCCAATTGGTTATGCTTCTGTGGAGAATGCTAACTAATGCAGTACTTTACTTATATTACCCCTCATTTTTATAACAACCCGCAAGGTATATATTATCCCCTTGTACAGATAAGGAAACTGAGGTTCATTAAGGTTAACTGACTTGCCTAACACCATTCGGCTAGGGAACAGCAGAGTCTCAAGTGGAATCAGGTCTGTTTGACTCCAAAGTCTGTATTTTTCCCTTTCATGGCATAACAAATATTAATTCTTTTCCCCTTCTGACAAACTCAGTTATTTATTCACTAAAACCACTAAAGCTCAGGGTTCAAGAGTTGCCAAGAAAAAAGTGTTTCATTTCTTCTGATTTTTATTCCAAGATGTTGTTTAACTAGAATGACAGCCCGTAGTCTCCCAGTCTTCTACTGTTTCTGCTCTTGACCCTAACTTTATTCCCAAGCAATTATACCTTAGGGTTAAAGGCCAGAGTCTTGGGATCAGTGGGGTCCACCACAGAGGGATAAGGCTCAAAGATGATGCTCTTTCTAGGGGACTCCAAAGCTGCCCTACACATGGCCACCAGCAGATCCACCACCTTCAGGGAAAGGAAAAAGGGTTCAGCAGAAGCTAAATGATTTTTTTAAATCTTCACCCAAGGATACTTTTTCATTGCTTTTTAGAGAGAGAGGAAGGGAGAGAAGGAAACATCACATCAGGGAGAAGCATCAATTGGTTGCCTCACACCCGCAGGGACCAGGGACCGTCTGCATGTGTGGACTAGAGATTGCACATGCCCGGACCAGGGAATGGAACTTGCAGCCTAGGTATGTGCCCTGACCAGAATCGAACCTGCAGTCTTTCAGTTACGGGCACACTCCAACCGAGCCACACTGCTGGAGTGCTAAATGATTTCTCAGTGCTGGAGGTCACATAGTATCCAGGATAGCTCTAACTTTTGGAGTCTCAGCATTTCTCTCTGCTCTTCTTTTTAAAAGCAAGTATGTTTATGGTTTTTTCATCAGAAAAATATAAACTCACTATAAAGGTTCAAGTAACAATGGTTTAAAAAGTGCTTAAAGAAAAGATAAAATTCATCCCCCTACCTCCAAACAAATCTCATTCCTTACAGGTAAGCTGCTAAATTTGATGTGTATCCTTCCAGATATTTTTTCTATGGAAATACTTATTTTATTAGATAGTCAATTAAAAAAAAATTGCACGATACATACTGTTGTGTTTTTTTAATGTTGTAATTTCCTTTTTAAAAAAAAGGTATTTATTTTTCGAGAGAGTTCTGGGGAAGGGAGGGAGGAAGAGAGGGAGAGAAACATTGACGTGAGAGAGAAACGTTGATGGGTTGTCCCTTGCACATGCCCTGACTGGGGAACAAACTCACAACCCAGGCACGTGCCCTGACCTGGAGACCTTTCGTTTTGTGGGACGATGCCCAACCCACCAGGCCACATCGGTCAGGGCTTATATGTTATAACTGTCTATCCACACATAATAGCTGTATAGTATTTCCACTGTAAGGACACACCATAATTTAACTGGGCACCTGACAGATGCAGTTTTATCCACGTTTTTTTTTTGCTATTACGAATAATACTATCTTGAACACCCTTACATGTGAAAGCTTTTCTGGAGGTTAAGTTCAAAGGAATGAAATTGCTGGGCTCCCCAGTCTTTCTTGACTCAGTTCCCCAGCAGCTTTTCCCTCCCCCATACCTCTGCTCCAGTGGCCACCTCCTCTGCAGCTCCAGACATGACGCCCAGGGTGTAGAAGGAGAAAACGCACAGCTCACGAGTGCAGACGGCTGGCTGAGTGGACATATCAAACACACATGATGGCAGGGGGAGTGCAGTGAAAGGGCGTTGTAGGGAGGGAGGGACCGTCCTGACCACAGACGGCTCTAGAATGAGGTAGGAGTTTGGGGCCCCTTATGTCCAGGGAAAACCGTAAATAAGTGAGGTCTTAATTAAAATGCCTTACTGATGAGTTTGAGAATTAATTCTGTCTCCTCTGCAAAGCCTTCCATGACCTCCCGAGGTAGCGACGCGCTCCCCTTCCGAGCATCACAGCACTGCTCGTACCTCTTCTATGCACTTACAGTGAAGCATCTGTCTACTAACCTAGATTTGGAGTCCTGAAGGACAGCATCATACCCAATCATTTTGGTCAATATCTGATACCTATTTTTAAATGTTGGGTGAGGATAATATCTTCAAAAATGTTCACACACCCACATCCTTCCTAGCAGGACTGTCAGTACATTTGTTTAAGAAAAAACAATTATTTCCAGAGTCTCAAAGAGTAAGGACAGGATCTGACCTTCACCACAGACCCAGAAAGAAAGGAATGAAGGAGAGACGAGAAGTGACGGGACCTTGGCTAAAGGGCAAAGAAGAAGGCCACAAAGAATGAGGGTTCATACCTTGAGCATGGACCCATTCTGGAAGACATGCTGCTCATCACACACCACACAGTACTCGTTTAACGTTGGGATCCTCTGCTCTGCGTACTTCATGATCTAGGGAGAGGAGACTCTATTCAGTCTTTGGAAGTGCAGGCCCTGACACGGGCCTCTTCCACAGGCAGTCCCCTCCCTCTCAACCCCATGCCTACAATAGAATCTTTTCCTGGCCCTAAACACAGTTAAATTAACGGCATGAATCTAGAGCTGAGACTGGATGTGAAGGGTAAAAACAAGACCAGCCATGGCAGATGACCTGGGTTCAGACTCTCCTCTGTACTACTCACTACCACAAGTAACTTCAGACAAGTCGGTTAACCTAGGCCTCGGTGTTTTCGTTTATAAAGTTGAACATTATTCACCTCTTAGAAGTATTAAGAGTAATGAGATGATTTCTGTGAACGTATTTTTAAACATTAACATTAATCAACTATTAACACTTAACATTAATCAAACTATTAACATTAAACATTAATCAAACTGCTAACATTAGCTGCAGTAATTACAGACTGTCCCTCTGGGGTAGGTGAGTGTTGAGTCCACGATGAGATGGTAGGGGCCTGAGAAGGCACTTCAACTACCTAGAGCGACCGGCCTATCTGCGGATCACAACCATGGACACAGCTCTGTGCTGGGGAGAGAGAACACATCCAGGGCTCACAGAGCAATACCCTAAGGTATTTTTTTAAACATTGCCTTGACATGGCTTTTTCAACCAGATACACTTTGTGTATAAAACAAGCTGTTCCCACTTAACACTCTTTGGGGCTAATAAAGGGACGCACAGGGCTTTTATTCATTCAGGTTTACTGAATGCCTACTACGTACCCAGCTCAGTGAAAAGGCTCCTTGATTATGCAGTAATATAAAAGACTGTCTTCTCACCTGTACTCCCACAGGGAGGTGTGGTATGCATACAGATTAATTACGATTCAACGCAGCATATGGTACATGACACAGAGGTGCCACACAGAACCAAAAGCATGACAGTTCAGCGAGAGGAACTAGAACTTCCAGCTAATTAATTAACATACATATTGGAGTGACAGAGAATATTTCCTGGAAAAGGTGACACTGAGCCTTGACCGCAGTAGGCAGATATAAGGGAAGAAACCCAGTGGAGGAAATGACAGGAACAAAGGTAACAGGGGTGCAAAAGTGAAAGCATGTCCAGGGAATAAAAAGGTTTAAAAAAGAAGAAAGGACCAGTGGTGGCAGAGCAGTAAAAGTCTGCAAGGAAAACTGAAGAGTATTTGCGCGGGAATGTTGGGGATCAAAAGAAAATCAGTCAATTACTTTCCCATCTCAACAGCAAGGCATTTAAAACTTACAGCACATCATTTGGCACTTGATCAAAAGTGGTCTGTAAACACTCTTCCCAGTAATGCTGTAAGCTTCTTGAGGATGGGAACTATGCTTCTTTTCTCCTATCCATATAACATTTAGTATAGCTCTGGGAGCAGAGCAACTCAGGAATTATTTAACTGACTGAGGAGATAGGAGACATGAGGCGATCAAATGGGTCAGACAACAGGGGAAAGGCTTCGGAATGAAACTTTGGACTTGATTTACCTGGACAAGGAATCCATATTCCAGAGTGGGGATGTTCTTGCAGTGACCACTGACCTGATTAAGAGTAAAAAGACCCCATGAGCCTCACATGAAGCTGGCACCTAGACAGACCTCACTCATGCCCATAACAAAGTAGCTAAGCCCTAGCTTCAATCAGCCTAAGTACTTTCAAAGCTGGAGAGACCTTTAGACATTTTTGCCAAGGATTCTGGAAAAGAGCTCACCTACCCTTAACCTTCTTCAAGGTAGGGGGACTAGGTTAGTATAGCAGCTGATTATCAAGTCTTAACCATAACCTACTAAACTCATACGTGACATTTCACTGGGATGTCCAACCCCAGACTCTCTGCTTCAAGTCCTACTATCAGAGAAGCTTGCCAAATAGTTATTTATTGATTTTTTTTTTAAAGAGAGAAAAGCGTTGATTTGTTGTTCCAAATATTTATGCATTCATTCATTGATTTTTGTACGTACCCTGACCAGGGATCAAACCTGCAACCTTGGCATATTGGGATGATGCTATAACCAACTGAGCTACCCGGCCAGGAGATAAATAGTTCAGGTATAAGTTTTCAGCTATTAAAAAATGTGTTCCCTTCTCCCTACTCATGGTACATGCCCAGGTTCAATTTAGGATGCCTAGAAAACCATTCTCCCACCCCATTTTGATAAGCTCTACTCTCACAATTCTACTCCCACCCTGGCACCCAAGTCAAACCCTCCCTAGCTCATGTACCAAAGGAGAGGTCCGTGCTGGGGGAGGGAAGCCCACGTGCTGGGAGCACAGGAGACCTGCCTGGGGGCTGGGTGGGTAGCCAAACACCTCCACTTTGGGGTTCTTCATGGTGCAGGAAATGGAACGGTTCATGAGGCGCCCAACCCGAAGCTCTGGCACAGCAAGTTTGCCTTTCAGCATGGAGTCCTGTATGATAGGGAAACTGGGAGACCTGGAGAGGGAGCAAGGAGAAGTGATGACACTGGGGATTCAGTATGAGCTCTGGAGGAGGCCTGGGGACAGTGGGTCCTGGGCCCGTACAAGGGAAGTGACCGAAGCCAAAAAGAACATGAGGAAAGTTCTATTGGATCTCAACACTATTAAAACAAATACGTAGATCACACATCTGAATTGATTTTTATGTCATTATCTGTGTGTTTTTCTGACTGGAACATGGAGGTTGGGCAGAGGCCAAGCTTAGTTTACTTTATGGCATCTAAGCCAGGTACGGAATGCTCCCTTGAAGAGGATGCCTGCTTCATTTGCTCAATGTGTGCGTGTATTTATACACACATGATTAAGCGCTAAACAGTGTACTAGGCAAGTCGTTTCATTCCAAAGAGGCTGATGTGTGACTGTCAACAACAGTACCTAGGAGGCTACAAATCTGGATGTGTATTTGCTTTGAAGATGATCAGAAAGCATGGGGTGGGGTGTGTGTATGTGTGCTTTATTGATCAGATCACTGATTTATTATCTAGTTCTGGAACAGAACTAGATAATACAGAGCAATCTCAGTTCTCAAACTTAATTCGTTCCAGAGAACAGTTCAAGAAGCGATTTGTTTGAAAACTGAATCTCCTTTGCCATGTGACTGATCATGCAGGTGTCAGCGTGAAAGGGTGGTAGGGTAGAGAATCAAGACCAGAAGTTTTATTAGTCAACCGAGACATATTTCCCATGAGCAACTCAGTCAAGAATCGAACTGTTCGAGAACCAAGACGCTTGAGAACTGAGGTCTGACTATAAATCGATGTACGCTTACACAAGAGCAGGAGTTGGTGCCTGTTCTCTGACTCTGCTTCCCTAGGACAGGGAATAGGATGAGGGTCAAATAAAAGAAGGATGGAGCGATTAGCATACATTTCTCCAAATATATACCATTAGTTAAGAACTGTGTTTTACATAAAGGACAAAGTATAAAAACTGGGGTCAGGAGGAGGATCAGGACACACAGGGGACTGGGCCACGTGGGTACTTTTAGTAGTAAAAGGTACAGAGTTCAGAAGACCCAAGGAGAGGACAGAATACACAAATGCAGACAATCAAGGAGGTGGGGTAGGAGCTTAGACAAGGCTAAGTGATTAGAGACCATCAGCTCCTGGAGCAGCACTTACTTGGGGATGGGTGAAAAGATGCTGAGGCCAGCTCGGAACTTCTTGATGGTACCAGTTGCCTTGAACCAACTGTGCCTCTTCTCCTGCTGGGACTTCAAGAAATCGTTGCTGAGATGTTTCCATTGTTGGGATGTGAACATACCCAGGATCCTAAAGAATCAAAGAAAACAGGCTTAGGAAAGCTCAGGCAGGGGGCCTGGTCAAGAAATAGGACTATGAAAGGCAACTAATCTAAAATTCGGACCCAGGGACTGCAGAGGTAGTTGTGGTGGGGGAATGTGTCTGAACCCTGCCCTGCCACATATGACCTTAGCACATGAAAATGTACTGTGCTAAAGTACCTATTTACCCTAGGGCATTAACACCCACTCCCATTTTCCCATTCCCTAGTCTAAGGGACCAAAATAAATTCTGAGATTCTTTGCCTTTAGAGGGAGATCTCAGACGTGAGCCTTCAAAAGTTATGAACCTTGGAACTTATTGCCAAGAATGACTATATACTGAGTGAAACAAACGTAGTGGGAGAGAGGTGAGTATCACCCTCTGCCTTGTGGTACGTGAGAGGTACTGACACTGTCAGGTTAAAAATCACATCTCCAAATTCATGGTTTCCAACTTGAGCTGGGCCCTCAGCTAGTCTTATCAATTCTTTCATTTGTCCTTGATAGGTTCTCTCTAGCATTACTCAAAGCCAGCGATTTTCAACCAGTGTGCCATGGCACACTGGTGTGCTGTAAGAATTTTTAAACCCGACTATTTATTTAATCAGGGGTAGTGACCTCTTTTCCCTTAGACTGTCAAACTGGGAAAAAAAAAAAGGACAACGGCCAACATAATGGCTGTCTTGTGTGACTGAATTAAAATTATTCTTATGTTTTTGGCAGATTGGCAAAAAATCTATTTTTTGGTGTACTGCAGAATTTTAGTAATTAGTTTACATGTGCCATGAGATGAAAAAGGTTGAAAATTGCTGCTCTAAGCTGTTATCCTAACATTTGTCACCTTTTTTAAGCAACTAACTTCACCTACAACCAACGACCCCTCTTCCTTCTAAATGGAGAGAACCTAGGCCATCGGATACCAGCCTTCTCAATCTCCCACTCTACTACCAAATCATGTTCCGTTCCCACCCTTACTGCGATCCCTCTGTTCTCTGGACACAAGGTTAACCCTCCTAGTAAGGGTCAATTCCTCTATCTGTGTTCTAGATCTCAGTCCCTTCTTGCCTCTTTAGGGGCCTTGATCCATCAACCATCGCTCTCGCCTGTCAATTCCTTACCCAAAGTCTACAAAAAATTTCAAGTTTCTCTCCCTCAGTTTAGCTACCTCTCCCTCCTTCCCTCCTACCCTCACCCGAATCTCTCAATCCATACTTATTGTTTATACTTTGTCGCCAATCACTGACTTCTCAACATAGTCCATCTTCACTACTTCACCACAATTGCTCTCTTGGTGATGTTAAGTCCAACAGAAACTCCTAAATTCTCCTTTTATCCTCTCTGGCACCTGGTCCTCCTTGTAGAAACTCTCCACCTTGCATTCTGTAACACCTTTCTCTTCCTGTTCTTCTCTAACTTCCCTGACCTACCCTCAGTGTTTCTTCTTCCTCTGGCTACCCTGCTAATTTCTTGGGTACTTTGCCTGGGTGTTAAAGGGGGTTTTACCTTTGATCTCTTCATTCCATCATGCTCTCCTTTAGCAATCTTGAATTCTACATTCATTGTAATTTCCACGCATCCACTGATACATCTGCCACCCTCACGTCGCCTGTAGGTACCCAATCTACATACCTATTTACTAAGCATGTCCACTTAAATATCCCAAGGTTATCTTTTAATAACATGTTTAAAATAGAATTATCCTCATTCCACAAATCTGCTCTTCTTCTTAGATCCCTATTTAAATTGGTAGTATTACAATTACCCAGGCATCTGGGATGGAAACCTAGGAGTAACTTTCCACTGTTCCCTGGCTTATGACCATATACAACATATCCAAATTAATCTTTAAGTCTTACTGACTTTTAAAAATATCACCAACAGGATTTTCTTTTGTCACTGGGGGCTCATATCCAGCAGCCTACTCAACTTTAGTACCCATCTCATCCCCAGCAGTTTTTCCAGAACTGCTATCTTCACCATAAAGCTTCATGAGTTTTCCCAATGCAAACTTAGGCTTCTCCAGCATTTTCACTTTTGTAACAAAGACATCGTGGAGTGTCCTGGCTGGGTGGCTCGGCTGGTTGGAATGATATCCTGTGCAGCAAAAGGTTGGGGTTCGATCCCCGTTCAGGGCACATACCTAAGTTGCAGGTTCGATGCCTGGTCAGGGAGCATTATGAGATGCAACCAAGCGATGTTTCTCTCTCTCTCTCCCCCTGTCCCTCCCTGTCTCTCTAAAATCAATACACATATCTTTGGGTGAGAATTTAAAAAATTAAAAATACATCATGGAATGGACAAATACATTGGCAAGCCTTTTCTATGTCTTTCCCAATGCCATCTGGAATCAATTTATTGACCACTTCTTTCAAGTCATTTGTCTGCACCTCGTGGGTCATTATTTCTATCATCTTCTGGATTTGGTGAACCTGCTAATGCTGAGAATAAATGGTCTTCTGCATCTGACTGTTGTATTTTTTTAAGTAAAACAAACACAGAATAGATGAAGCAAATAACCATCGGTAGCCTTGACATCAACATGAGCTTCAGTGATGGTCTGCCATTTTTGACCATGGAGCACACTTTGTCATGGGTAAGATCCGTGCCATGGAAATCAGCCAGTTTCTGATCTGAACATCCTCAGTGATTAGCCTGAATTTTTTAAACGCACGTCGTCATTCCGCAGATCAGCTAGGTTCATTTCAAAGATACGACCTTTGAGACCATCAGATGTGATTTTGGATCCTTGAGTTCTCATGATTAATGTGTTTCCCATATTTCTTACATTCAACATCACTGGTACTTTCACATCACACCAATCTTTCTTAGAAAATGGATCAACCACTTTCTTCTTGGCTAAGGCACTTATTCTTTCCCACCGCCACAGTGCTGCTCAGAGAGCCAAAAGACAAGTCTTACTGGTTTTATATCTCATAAATCTCTCCAGTGTGTCTCTTCTCTATTCTCACCCACAGCCACACTTTGGTGCAGGCCCTCGTCATCTCATGTGTGGACTTCTACAAAGGCCTCCCTCTAAACCAGTTCTAGTCTCTTGTCTAACACCCTCCTATCTACTTTGCACAACGCTACCAAAATAATGTTTTTAAAACTAAATCAATTGTGTCTTCTCTTTGCCTAAAACCCTTCAATGTTCCCACTGCCTACAATATAAAAGGCCAAGATCCTCTCTGATTTGGACCCCTTCCTACTTCTCTGACTTCAGCTCCTACCACTCTTCCCTTGCATTTTCACAGCAATAATTTAACTACTTGAAGCTTCCCACATGTGTGCTACTTCATGTTACCGAGCCCTAGCAAACATTATTCACTCTTACAGGCGGTCAGCACAGGCAACTTTCATCTCTCCTTGAAAACCACTGATCATCTCCCTTTCATTCATCCATTGTCCTCCACCTGCCACCAGACTGAGTCACTCCTTCCTCTGTGTTCTTTCTAAAACTTACATATTCACTTGTACTAGAACATGTATCCACTGGATTCTATTTGGAATTCACTGAGGGTAAAATCTGTAGCTTATTTTTCTTTGTATACCAAATACTTAGCAAGGTGCTCAACACATTCAATAAACTGAAACTGTCTGAGCTCCTAGGCCCTACTCTAAGAAAACTACAGGAGGAAATGTGAAGAGCATGGCTTTAACTCCAAGGTTGTACTTTTCCTTAAATATTAAGTACTGATGAACCTATATTCTTCTTTCTTTTTTAAAAAAAGATTTATTATTTTTTAGAAAAAGGGGGAGGGAAGGAGACAGAGAGAGGGAGAGAAACATCAATTGATTGCCTCTGGTATGCCCCCAACAGGGTACCTGGCCTGCAGCCCAGGCATGTGCCCTGGCCGGGAATCAAACCAGAGACACTTTAGTTTGGAGGCTAGTGCTCAATCCACTGAGCCACACCAGCCAATCTTACCTTCAAGATGTCTCAAGGCTAGCACCCCAGAACCACAGGCTCCACTGTCTAACCATAAATTTGGCTCCAAATTTATTTTAGTTTTACTTGGGCATATCTCAGAAAGACATTTTTGGAAAAAAACATTCCATCTGCCTGTCCATCACATATGTCCATATCCAGAAAGATCAAAGTTCTTACTTTTTCAACTGAAGACCCAGCCCAAACCCTTCCTTATTCGATGGCTGGAAAACCTCAATTGATGGTTCTGCAAAGAGAAGAGAAAACTCCTAGTATGTACACGTCTCTGTCCTCCTGGGAGTCCAAAGCTCTAGCTCAGTGGACTATCTTCTTTAGATTCTAACGGTACTCTAAACAATAGTGGTGGAGAAGGAAAACATTTGTGGCAAAGGGTACGTTCTGGGAGCTGACTGACCAATTCAAATATTCTCAATTTCTATGAGGAAGCTGAGGGGAAGGGGAGGAATAAACAATACCTGGGAACCAAAGAAAACAATTTCATTGACCAAGGATTTGAGGGGATTGCCATCAGGTGAGAGGAAATGAAGAAACCAGTGAGAGGAGACTGAAAAGCCCATACCAATGGCCTGCAGATTATGTCCAAGGTCCTTGTTTCTAGTTCTTCTCTGTCTCACTTAATTTAGGACTTTGGATTTGCTCACAGAGAACACATTTGCCCAAAGTCACTGCCTTTACCTGGTCCATCAAGGTACTGAGAAAGAGAAAATCGCAGCCTCAACACAATAGGTTCTGTCCGGAGGACCTTCCAAGCTGTAGAGACTTCCTCCTAAAAGAGTAAAAGAAATAGTTTCCAGTTTAGCAACAAAGAGAAATAGGTCTGAAGTTTTCCCTGTATGACACACACATGCACACGGCAGTACACACCACTGACTGCGTATAATCTAAAAGACAGGGATGGAGAGTATGTGCTCCAAATACAGCACTCAGAAACAAGACTCCTGGTCAACACGACAAAATCCACAAGTCCAGCTAGATATGCTATTGGCAGGTACTAGTACCACTTACATCGAGGAAGCTGATGTTAATGTTGAGGTCAATGTCCACGTCATCGATAGTTCCATATTCTCTACAGAGATACAGGCGACCACAGGTGAGACTCATTAAGGGAGAAAGAAGGGAACAGAGGCTGAGGTGGAGGGAGAACTGAGCCTGGGGCCAGGGGAGAGGGAATGGTAAAGGTAACTGTACCTAGGCTCTTAGCTACAGCCTCAAGCCACCTTCTCCAGGCCACAGCCTTTCTTACCTTAAAGGTGAAACTATCGGTCTAAAGGGGTCTAGGAGGATAAAAGGGAATTTCTAAGAAAAGTGGCTATACTTGCCTACTTTCTCCTGTTAGCCATGTTTAAGTGCTCTGAGCAACTCTCAGTATCACTAAGCTCCTAATTAATTTACCAGTGTCCACAGATTCCCTCCCATACCGTAAGAAGAAAAAACCTCTAGCCTTTTAACAGCTCAGAAAAAAGTGGCTTGCTCCCCTGCCACCCTGACGTGGAGTCCCACCTGATGGATACAGAGTTCTCACTGTAGATCTCCTTCACGGCTTCAATGTCCGCATCAAGCTGTGGGTGTCGATAGAGGTCAGCTGCACAGCTCCCCTGAATCAGCAGCAAAAACAGTAGGGGGTGGGGAGGAAGACAGAGGGTTAAAGAGGTGAAAAATAAAAAGAAGAAACAGCAGGAACAGAAAAATCAAGCAGTAGCAGCACATAGAGCAGAAAGCTGTGTACACAAAGGGGCTCTTGGAAGAAGCCTAGCTGGGGATTTCAATGACAGACCAGTCTCCCTCCATCACCACCCTAAGAAGCTTCAGTAGACGAACTGCAGGCTTTGCTGAAGTTCACACCCTGAAGCCTCAGCTCCTCCTCTCGGATTCTGACCAGAACACCTAGGTGTCCCCTCTGCGAGAACTCAGAACAGACCGAAGAGTACAGAATTTAGCTCGGACTGGTTCTGCCTGAAGAGCCTAACATGCCTGCTCAGGACTGTGTCCTGGGTGGTGATGGCATTAAGCAATCACTGACAGGGCAATTTTTAACAAAAATTTATCCTAATGATTGAAATGACCTCTCTGGCTAGTTAGTGAAAAATCAGAAAATAATTACTTCCAAATAAGAACATATGGGTGGCCCCCTATACAGAGGAGATAGCTTAACTTGGGAGAGGTATGAATCCCAGGCAAGAACAAGGATGTATCAGTTCTGACAAGATAATGCTGAGACCACACCAACACTGTATCTCTGGTCCAGAATAACTGCTTTCACTCTTGATGTATCCAGAGAGAAGTTCATTTCGACCATCCAACATGGATCTTAGAGGCTGTAATCTCACCTGAACTCCATAGAGAAATTCCTCTGATTCATTATCTCCCTCTGAATCATCATCATTCCAAAACTGGCCTTTGATGTCCTAGTAATGAGAAATAACAACACAACCCTTCACTGATTCGTTTCCCCATGGAATGGAGTGGGGTGATAGGGTGGAAAATAGATCCCCACAAAGAAGGGGAGGTCCCTTGGGATAGCAGTAATTGAGTCCCTAATCCCTTTATTTCCTTTACCTCATCCTTTGGGAGCATCTGACTCTCTTCCTAAATCTGGTCATATCCGTGGCCTACCTCTGACTTGGTGGGATGGAGAAAACCAGCAGAGAATTTGGCCTTCTTAAGTGTCAAGTATAACTGAGGATCTGGTAGCCAGAGCAGGAAGGGATGGAGAAGAATTCAACGTCAAAGTTGATTCCTAGGCATATCTAGGTTTTCGTATAAACTAGCCCTTCCAGGATCATCTAGGGACGCCAGGCAGTTCCAAAGCATACCTAAACTTCCTTGCCTCATCACTCCCTTTCTATCCCTTTCCTTACCAAGAAAATCCACTGATACACATACCAAGTAATATTGTTTCCATGCCCCTTCTCCTTCCTTTAACTTCAAAGAACCACTCTACCTTCCAAAAGGGTGGGAGGGAAAACACCAGGAAAAAATGAGGTCTGCTTTATCCCATCACCCCCTGGATGAAAAGTTGCAGAGGTGGGCAGTCAGTCCTCACCATTGGGTCAGTGGGTCACACACACTCCCAGGTCAGTGCTAGGCAGCACCCCTCCATACCACCAGCTGAACCCAGGCCAACGAGATGGGCATTTAGGAGGCCACAAAGGGAGGCAAGGGAGGGGGGTGATGTCAGGGCTGACTGGAGATCTGTTGGGGATGGCAGGCTCTGCTGTTGTGGTGGCAACAAGTCACTGTCCTGTGGAAAGTAGACAAGAATTGATTCCATCACCACTGAAAAGCTGGTGGTTTATACACAGACACACACGTTTATGGATACTTTTATTATACATATGTACAGACACTTGTACACAGAGACATACTTGCATGCATGTACACATACTTGTACACATAGTTCTTTAAAGATAATGAACCATAAGACACTACTGTTCCTTTTAAGCTCAAGAGTTGGGATTGGAGCAAGTCCCTGCTCTAGTTCAGAGCGCTGTTTCAATGCCGAAGCCAAAGGCAACGGTGGCAGGACCAGATGCTTTTGCTAATCTATCATATCAGTTCATTTGGAACATTTTTCACAGTACTAACATCCATCAGAATCAGATTTTTGGGAGGAGTTTTTAACCCCTGGTTACTCCCCAAGTTGAGTCATTATCTCCTACTAAACATAAGTATCACTAGAAGCCTTCACATGACAATCATACCGAACTTAAAAAGCCCTCAACAATACCGAACACCCTCTGGTAGACAGTTTGACCTGTTATGGCCAAAATAATGCCCTGGACTCATCTTGGAACCTACTCCCCAAATTAAAAATACAATGATCCCACACATGCTCAAAAAAACACGAACCCTTAGTCCTTTAAAAAAGAACCACTGCTCTAGAACTTCCTGGCTCTGCACACAGCTTAGTCTCACCCACTCCAACCTTAAACAGACGGGTTCTTGGTCTCTCATATGGTTCTGTTGGATGCTAGGTTTCTAGACCCATGGTTCTTGAGTAGGCTTTGCAGATCTGCAGCATCAGTACCCCAGGGAACTTATTTAAAACGCACATTTGAGGACCCTACTGAGATACACCGAATTAGAAACTCCAGAGATGGAGTCCGATAACCTGTGTTCTAGGAAGCCCGCCAAGTTATTCTGATGCATAAAATTTGAGAAGCATGGTTCTAAATCCTTGTGTGTTCCAATGGCCTGTGGTCTGTTCCTCAGATACCAGCTTGAGCCTGGTAAGTGACCCAGGATGGGGACATACAGCACAATGTCAGGGCAAACAGCATAGCGGTCCCCCAGCCAACAGCATGCCTGACCTATCAAAAACAATATGCAAAAGGAAACTGCAAGTGAAGTGTTCAGAGATGACACAGCCTGGTATCTGAGATCTGCTTTAACCCTTTCGATACGGGTGCCGGATATATCCGGCGCCCATCTGATGACCTGTGTGGATGAGCGCCGGATATATCCGATAGAATTTTATATAACTATCTCTTAATATTAAAGTTACAAACAACACTTGGAAAAAAGCATTGTTTTATTAAGCACAGATCTTATATAAGGTTAGGAAAGTCTTCACACAAAGGAGGACTGACCATGTGCTATGTGTGCGTTTTCGGCGCGGCACCTCATACAGCGGGAGTGTCGCGGTGGACAGAGTGCTCGTACCGAAAGGGTTAAAATACTACCCCAACACAAAAAGGGGGGAGGGGAAGGATACTTGAAATAAATATGGCAAAATGCCAATTATGGATGAAGCTGGGTAAAGGGTGCATGAGTTTCTTATAGTCTCAACTTTCATGTCTAGTGGAAAAATTTCGTAATAAAAAGTTTTTTAAAAAATCAGAGGTTACTCCTGGACTCTTGCACGGGCTCTCCCTAAAAAGTCAACCCTAAATGTGAACAGGAAGATTAACCTCTAAGATCCCACAACTGTCTCCTTGCTATCCTTCAAATATACCAAGCACATTCTCACCACAGGGCCTTTGTCCCTGCTGTTCCCCCTTCTTGGAATGCTTTTCACCCCGACAGCCACATGGCTTGCTCCTTCATTCTTTCAGATCTGCTCGAAAGTCAGTGTGACCGTCCTACACGAAATAGCAAAACCCCAACACGTACACAGTCGCATACGCTACCTCCCTTCCCTGCTTTACTTTGCCCACAGCATGTACCACGCTCCGACGAACAGAATGTCTGTTGGGTGTGTTTCTCTTGAACCAGAAGGTAAGGTCTACGGTGGCACAGGCTTTGACTGTTTTCACTGCCTCTATTGCCAGTCTCTCAACACATACTCACTGAATGAATGAATGAATGAATGGTCTGTTGGATACCTAAGCCAAAGGGCAAATACATATAAGTACCTAAATGCACCTACACATAGACAACAACCATACAAAAATGGCTTTAGAAAGCAAGACTCCATTCACCTTCAAGAGCAGCTGAGAACCAGAAAGTGAAGATCCAAGGGCTGGGTTTGAGAGACTGGAAAATGAACAGTCAAGTGCTAGTCTAGATGACCACAGAGGGCAAGGAGGCACTGAAGTCCAGCCTAGGCTGCGTTGGGCTGCGAGGTGGGGTGATGGCGGAGGAGGCCCGGAGTACCAGCTTCCTCCAGGTCTGTGTCGCTGCAGAGGTCAAGAAACACTTAGCCTCTCTCCAGGAGCCGTGATTGCTTGGTTTCTGCTGTTAACACGGGAGAAAAAAGGGGTTGAGAGAGAATTCCTCTCGTCCAGCGGAGAGATCACTCAGAGACTGCCAGCTTTTTCAAACCAGGCTGTTTCAGTGAAAGGCACGCCCACCTTCTACTGTCCATTCCTCTCAGGAGGTGGAGAGCAGGCTCAAAAGGTGAAGAGCGGGGAAAATGGGAGTGGTGATAAAATTCACAGGCACTTTTCAAGAGGAATACACCTGAGAGATAACCTATTGCAAAGCTTTCATGTTCTACATACTTAGGTGTAGGGAGGTCAAGCACCTTGCTCAGACATGTAGAGGAACTGGGACTCAGGCATATTTGACAGGTCTTAATTACACGCAATCTCCTGTGCTGCGACGGAGTTCCTAATGAATGGGGCAGGGAAGACCTGACTTATCGAACGGGAGGGACCTTTCCACAGCAGCTGGGCCAAACAGACTGTGTGAACGGCGCCCAGAGAAGGATGTCTGTTCAGCTCAGAGTTTGGTTGGGATGCTGGCAGCTGACATGCGACGCTTTATGAATTTTCATCGGAACAGGCCAAACGTAAGGAAGCCCCCAGTCTGGATCGCAAGGGTCTTTCCCTGGTCCGCAGGGGCTGCTCGGTGGGAGAGCTCCACAGCTGGCCAAAGCCTGCAACGCTGAGACCCGGGCTCGGTCCCGGGAAAGGAGGTTGCTCTGCCCCGCACCGAGCGCTCCCTGCCCCGGAAGAACAAAGAGTGCGGAGAGGAGCCCAAGAGGGGCGACCCTCGCAGAGCAGCCCATGTCGCGTCCTCGGCGGCGGGAGAGGACGGGATCTGCACCGCGCCCCAAACCCTGGCTGCCGCCCGCGATTCCAGGTCAGGCTCCGAGGCCTCCCCTCGGGGAGCACTTAGAGCTCTCCTCTCGTCTCCTTCCGAGACCCCCCAAACACCCGACACCTGCTTCCCGGGGAAGAACCTCCGCGCCCGACCGGTGTCGCCCGCCGCCCGGCCGTGACCGAAGCCTGCCAAGCCTCCAGCGGCCCCTCAGGGCCACCCGGCCGGAGCCCCTCACTTCACCCGCCCGGGCTGGCGGGGCAGGCCTCGCACGCCCCACCCCTCCCCTCCCCTCCCCGTGGCAGCCGCTTCACGCGCAGGCCTCGCGAGTACTTACGGCGACCCCGGGCCGCGCGCGGCCACCGCTGAGGGGACTAGCGGCCCGGGACGCCCCGCGGGGGCGGAGCGGCGAGCCAAGGGGCGGGGGCCGGGCCCAGAGGGCGAGGTCGCACTTCCCCACGCCTCGCCGTTCCGTCACGGGCGCGCTGAGCCACTCTGCGCACGCGCAGGCGGCGATACCGTGGCCACGTGACCCGCTCCGGACCAACCGACACCCGGCTGGCCCCTGGGCACGCCACCGCTCCGGATACCGGGCTCGCGGCGCCTGCGCGGTGCTGGCTGGTTGGGTGGGTGGCGGTGCTGGGGGGGTGGGAGGGATGCGATTAGTTTGACGGCGGGGGGCTCTGCGCCGCGGATCAGGGCGGGTGCGTGGAGAAGCAAGAGGGACCTTGTGGCTGAGCGGAGGTCCCTCCGAAAGAGACGTTGGCATTTGGCGCCCCGTGCGGTTGGGAGGAATGAAAAAGGAAGGCAATGGGCGGCTGCTTCTGGGCGTGGGAAGTCAGACGAGCCGATGGAGGTTGATAAGGTCCTCCTGAGGCTCTGCTTCTAAGACTCTTCTGGTTTGTAGTGGAAGTCAAACACCTCGGGGTTTTTAACTTCTTAAGTTTAATACATTTACTCCCCTTGCAACCGCGGTGTGCTGGAAAGCACTCTGACCCTCTAATTCAGACAGTGGGGTTGTGAAGGAAAGGGGCGACATAGTAGATGGAACAAGGTCAGGAGGCTACGTGGCTGGCTGGGCAAACTCAGTGACCTGGTTACACAGCATGGTCTGATCATGAACTCCTAACTGGGCGGGTCATGGCAGGTCAATCTTTAAGTGAGCCCTGTCCGTTGTTCTTGAGAATCTAGGATAACATACCCTTGAAATGTCAGAGTAATTTTCTTTTCCAGACCCCTAGGAGGCACAACTGCTGGCACCGGAGCAAAGACCACTAGAATGTGAGACTATGAAATTCCTCTTTGTTACCTTATTGCCCACATACGATAACTGTTCGCTGTAAATGTTAAACGCTAACTATCCTATACCCACCTATCTCTCTCCATTTTACTTTTTATCCAGTCCTAGAGATTTAATCACTTTCTCCTGCCTCCCTAATCTATCACTAGATTTCATGTAACTTTATGTTTTCTTCCTTGATTCCAAATGTATAAAATAAGCTGTAAAACTGTCATTGGCCAGAACATTTTCTCAATCTGTTGAAAACTTGCTTCTGGGAGTGTCCTCAAAATCTTGGCTCAAATAAAGTTTTCTACGGGCAGGACTGACAGGGTTTACATCTTTGTTTCAGTGCTCACTGACCATTAGGCCTCGTGTCTGAGTCTCCGTTTTTGCACCTGGAAAGTGGGGGCAATAATACCTCATTAGTGGGGCTCACATGGTGAGAATGAAATGCGATGGTTGGTTGAACCGTATGGAAGTGCCATTTTGTAGGTTATAGAGTCAAATGCCTACAATTTCATATGGTTTAACCTAATACAGCTGGCCCTCGAATAACATGGCGTTTAGGGTTATACACCTGTCACCAGAAAGGGACTAGGACTGAGGTGGGTCTGCCTTGGCACAGTCTGGGATGTGTGGGTTCTTGACTTCGGGCGGGAGATTCCACAACCCAAGGCGAGGTGATACCGAGAGAGTATGTCAAAGTTCAGGAAAGTGAAACAAAGGGAGAGCTTAAGATAGCAGAGGCAAGGTCACAGTGACAGGGGTGAGCCTAGACTGGGCTGCTTTTTCTGGCTCACTGAAAAGTTAGACAAAAGAAAGGTGCTTAGAGACAGGTGCAGGAGGTTAGCCCAGGAGAAGGGGCTGCTGCCTGCTGCTGCCTTGGTGGCCAGCCTCACTGGGGTCCTCAGAGCTGAGGAGAAAGAAAGTAAAAGTACATCCCTGAGGAAAAGGGGGACACGGGTGTGCTCTAGAGAGCGAGCATGCTGGCTTGCTTTATCTTGAGGGTTTTTTGTTTTCCAAAGGGGAGAATTTTAAGGGAGGATTCCGATAGAATATTCATCAGTGTTCCAGGTGTGTGCTTCAATATGCTGATTCATCAAAATAAGTATATAGAAGGGTCAGAGTCATTCTCTGGTCAGATTCACCTTCAAAGAATGTCACTGAAGAGGGACCAGGACTGAGGCGGGTCTGTCCTAGTATGATCTGGAATATGTAAACCATTTGCTCCTCAGTATCCTTGGTTAGGGAAGAGCAGATCTTGTGACTTACTATCTGGCTGTAGATTGCTCAAAGAGTTTGTTCAGCTGTCCATCTCAGTTTCCCCATTCCACTTGCCGAGGAATTTTCCTAGCTTCTTACCAACCTGCCTCACTTCCCACTCAGAGGCTTCCCTTGCCAAAATCTTTTGGGGGTGATAAGGGAGAAGGATACATTTTCATTAACTGCTTCCTGCTGACAAGGGTCATGGTCCCTGCCTGTGCAGGGTATGGAAGTCTCTCCCTGCCTGATCTAAGGGAGACAAGGGAATAAGACTGGGACAGAGAGGCTGTGAGCTGATTCTTCTACAGTAGGCTGGAATCCCTGCAGCAGCAGCATCTTCGTATGAAATTACTATATTCTAGAGGTGACAAATTCGATAGGATTAAAAAGACATGGTCCAAAGATGAGGAGGAGAACTATAACTACTAGGGGTCCAAGTAGAGGTGAAAACCAGGTAATGGAGGGGAGAGCAGGCTTCACAGAATCGCAGATTGAGCTGACAGAAGGGTTCCCCTTTCCAGAGTTATGAAGCCAGGGGGCCTGGTCATAGGTTTTTTTGATGGCTTCCCTTACTTGACTTGAAGAGTTGATGTAAGTGCAGGAGGTTTTGTTTATGATCTGTGCATGCCCCTTCCTCTGTTGTGAGTAGGTAATCGAAGGCTAATCTATTATTTTGCACATTAGCAAGAGACTCTAGAGACCATTGTAAGTTTTTGAGGGCATCCCCAGTACTTCTTTCTAGGGCAGCTGTACTGTCAAATTTCATGACAGGGCTTCATGATAGGCATGTCCTCCCCATGGGGCCGCTAGGCTGATGGCTGCCACTATGCCAGCTACAATGAGACCCATGGCCCTTTTATTGCAAGGGTAAGTGGCATTATGAACAGTGACAAATCCTTTGAGGGCCAAGAAAACCTTAGGTGCACTGACCTTGAAATTGTGTGTTGTCAACACAAGGGCAGGCTAATGCAGTTAATGGCTGATGGAAGTTGGTATAAGGTCTGCCATCATGAGGTAGTCTATTTTGGGGATACCACAAAGGAAGAGGCATCCATAAGGAGCACATGCCTCTGGGGATATGTTTTTGAAGACCAAGCTCATAGGGCTAGACCCCAGTAGGTGTCACCCTTGCAGTCAGGGGGCAGGGAGGCCCCCTTTTAGGAGGGGATCCCCTTGGCCCTGTGAGTGCTCTTATGTGCTTGGGGACCTGGGAAAGGAGTTTCCAGTTACCATAAGTTTCTCCTTGCCAGTAGCTGCCAGTGTTCAGGGAGCCAATTTGAGAATTAGTCTCCCAGGCACCTGGCTGGCCCATGCAGACTAGCGGGCACCAGTGTGTCAGATTAGGGGCACAGGAAACACTATTAGAAAAAGTCTTTGGATATATCGGAGATGGGACAGAATCATGTAGTTCAGGCTTATTGATACGTTTGTTGGACATAACACAAAGACAACGGGTTCTTGAAGAGTTTTGCGTGAGAGCATCTGAACTGACTAGCTGCTAATCTGATTGATGACCAGGGTGAGGTGAGTGCCAGGAAAGCCACTGAGAATTGGAGGGAGGTTTACAAAAGCAAAAGAATTGGCCTTTTAAAAATTCTTGGGGGAACCTGACACTAGAGTTAGATTCAAGTTGAGGGCTGTAGGTTGAAACTGGGGTGGGGGCTCTTGAAATGGGCTATCTACAGCAGATCCAGTGATCAGGAAGTTGGTTTCCAGTAGCAATGATATTGGAGGAGTTTAATATATTGGTCTCCCATTCTCCTCACAGGGGTCCTGGGTACAGTAGGGTCATGAAAACAAGAAAAATATACATTGTTGCCCTGGTCACATGGCTCGGTTGGAGCATCATCTTGCACACCAAAAGGTTGCAGGTTCGATTCCCAGTCAAGATATATAACTGGGTTGTGGGTTCAATCTGTAGTTGAGGCACGCATGGGAGACAACCGACCGATGTTTCTCACACTGATGTCTCTCTCTCTCTCTCTCTCTTTCTCTTCCCCTCTCTCTAAAATCAATAAACATATCCTCAGGTGAGCATTAAAAAAAGAAAGGAAGAAAGATATACATTGTTGGTTAGAATTTGAATAATTTGAGCAGAGTAGAGAACCTGAGACTTTATCTGATAAGGATGAAATCCAACAGGGATAGAAAATTTTTTTCCTGGGGAAGGAGGTTAGGCATGACAGACTAGTAGAAAGAATGTCAGGAATATGAGAAAGACAGCCCTATTATGTGGCCTATTATGTGGCTCTCTTGGTTAAAGTGTCATTCCATAGCTGAAAGATTGCAGGTTTGATTCCTGGTCTGGGCGTGTGTGAGAGGCAACCAACTGATGTTTCTCTCTCGCATCGACACTTCACTCCTTCCCTTTCTCTCTAAAAACAATAGAAAAAAAGGTTCTTGGGTGAGGAAGAAAGTATCCAGCCATGTAATATGAAAAATAGACACATTCATTGAAGAAGATACAAAATATAAGAAACATTGTACATAGGACAATGACACCTCAGTCCCCTTCAAAGCAGGTACCTGGGGACCTCACACAGTTCTCCCAATTGCCATCAGCTGTCTCGTTGTATTTTCCTGATCTCATCAACTTTCTGAAATCTCTTCCCTTTCAAAGGTGATTTTTAGTTTTGGGAAAAGCCAGATATCACAGGGTGCCAAATCTGGGCAGTAGGGAGACTGTGTCACCTGGGTGTTTGATGTTTCGCCAAAAAAACTCTGCACGAGATGTGATGCATGAGCAGGTGTGTTGTTGTGATGAAGCTGCCAATCACCAGGTGCCTATAGCTGCAGCCTTCTGAATCATTCCAATAGTTTCTGCGGGGAAATGTTCAAGCTTAATGCAAAATTTGATGCAGATTCATTGTTCTACTCGCTCAGTCATTTTGAATGCAACGGCCACACAGTACACTTGCTCACTTAACAGTGCCTGCCCATCCCCCCCACTGACCAGTGCAGTGAAGTCATCATTGTTCACACATGTGCATTCCAGTCCACGCTCCTTGGCTGCCAGGTTACATCGATGTCATGAGAACTTATTATTATATTGACAATGGCTAATTTTTTCCAGACAGACAACACGTATGTGTGTGTGTGTGTGTGTGTGTGTATGAAAGACAATTATACTAAAGCCCAGTCACCACATTACTTACCTGTAACAGGTTTTTGTTTCTTGAAGAGGAACTTGAGGTCCTCAGTGGGTTCAAAGAGTAAGTCTCAGGTTGTGGTTCCTCTGGGGACTCACAGGAAACAGGTTTAATTTGAGATATGTGAGCCCAACTGGCTATCGCTATAAGCTTTACTGCAGTTGGGCTGCTCAGTAGCACCTGAAGTGGGCCCTTCCATCTGGGTTGTAGTTGGGACTCAGGAGAGTTGTCCCTCCTAGACCATGTTTCTGGTTTTGGTTGTTTATGTTGGTAGTCCTTATTGAGGGCTAGTAGAATTTTTTTAAATATATTTTATTGATTATGCTATTACAGTTGTCCCAATTTTCCCCCTTTGTCCCCCTCCACCTGGTACCCCCCCCCATTCCCTCCAGCAATACCCACCCTTAGTTCATGTCCATGAGTTGTGCATATAAGTTCTTTGGCTACTCCATTTCATATACTGTTCTTAACATCCTCCTGTCTATTTAGTACCTACCAATTTGTACTAGTTAATCCCTGCATCTTTCCCCCAATTCTCCCCTTCCCCCTCCTGACTGATAACCCTCCAAAGATCTCCATATCTATCCTTCTAATCCAGTTCTGCTTGTTTGCTTGGTTTGTTTTTTAGATTTGTTGATGGTTGTGAATTTATTGCCATTTTAATGTTCATAGTTTTGGTCTTTTTCTTACATAATTTCCTTTAACATTTCATATAATAATGGCTTGATGATGATGAACTTCTTTAGTTTTACCTTGTCTGGGAAGCACTTTATCTGCCCTTCCATTCTAAATGATAGCTTTGCTGGGTAGAGTAATCTAGATTGAAAGTCCTTACTTTTCATCACTCTGAATACTTCTTCCAGTCCCTTATAGCTTGCAAAGCTTCTTTTGAGAAATCAGCTGACAGTCTTATGGGAACTACTTTGTAGTTAACGCTCTGCATTTCTCTTGCTGCTTTAAAGATTCCCTCTTTATCTTTAACCTTTGGCATTTTAATTATGTGTCTTGGTGTGGTCCTCTTTGGGTCCAACTTGTTTGGGACTCTCTGTGCTTCCTGGACTTGTATGTCTATTTCCTTCACCAAATTAGGGAAGTTTTATTTTTTAAGTATATTTTATTGATTATGCTGTTACAGTAGTCCCATTTTTTTCTCCCTTTTCTCCCCCTCCACCCTCCACCCATCCCTCTGTCTAGTATTCCCCACCTTAGTTCATGTCCATGGGTCATACATATAAGTTCTATGGCTTCTCCATTTCTTATACTATTCTTAACCTCCCCCTGTCTATTTTGTGCCTACCAATTATGTTTCTTATTCCCTGTTCTTCACCCCCCCATTCACCCCCTCCCCTCCTCGTTGATAAGACTTCATGTGATCTCCATTTCTGTGATTCTGTTCCTGTTCTAGTTGTTCGCTTAGTTTGTTTTTGATTTAGGTTCAGTTGTCAATAGTTATGAGTTTGTTATCATTTTACTGTTCATACTTTTGATCTTCTTTTTCTTAGATAAGTCCTTTTAACATTTCTTATAATTAGGGCTTAGTGATGATGAACTCCTTTAACTTGACCTTATTTGGGAAGCACTTTATCTGCCTTTCCATTCTAAATGATAGCTTTGTTGGATAGAGTCATCTTGATGTAGGTCCTTGCCTTTCATGACTTTGAATACTTCTTCCCAGCCCCTCCTTGCCTGTAAGGTTTCTTCTCAGAAATCAGCTGATAGTCTTATGGGAACTCTGTGTCTTTCTCTTGCTGCTTTTAAGATTCTCTCCTTATCTTTAATCTTAGGTAATGTAATTATGATGTGTCTTGGTGTGTTCCTCCTTGAGTCCAACTTCTTTGGGACTCTCTCATCTTCCTGGACTCCCTGGAAGTCTATTTCCTTTGCCAGATTGGGGAAGTTTTCCTTCATTATTTTTTCAAATAAGTTTTCAATTTCTTTCTCTTCCTCTTCTCCTTCCCTGTGATTCAGATGTTGGGATGTTTAAAGTTGTCCTGGAGGTTCCTAAGCCTCTCCTCATTTTTTAAAATTCTTGTTCCTTCATTCTTCTCTAGTTGAATGTTTATTTCTTCCTCCTGGTGCAAATTATTGATTCAAGTCCTGGTTTCCTTCCTGTCACTGTTGGTTCCTTTCCCTTCACTGTTGGTTCCTTGTATATTTTTCTTTATTTCACTTTGCATACCCTTCACTTCTTCCTCTATTTTGGGACCATACTCAACCATTTCTGTGAGCATCCTGATTACCAGTGTTTTGAAATCTTCATCTGATAGTTTGGCTATCTCTTCCTCACTTAGTTCTATTTTTGAAGCTTTGATCTATTCTTTCAGTAGGGTCATATTTTTTTTGTCTCCTTGGCCTGTTCTGTAGTAAGGGGTGGAGCCTTAGGTATTCACCAGGGTGGGGCAACCCATGTCACTGCGTTGGGGCACACTAGGTGGGGGAGGAGTCCAAAAGGGAACAATGCCACTTGCTGGGCTCTCAGCTGGCTTTCAATCACTTTCCCTGCTACCCACAAGCAACTTGGGCCCTTCTGGTGCTAATTCCCAGGTGGGTGGGTTTGTGTACATTCTAGGACCCTGTGGGTCTCCACAATGGATTCTCCTGTGAGGCTGGAAGTTTCTCCTGGCTCTGCAACATTGAAAAGGTTTTACAGCCAGAGGTTTTCAGGTTTTATTTCCCTATGCTGGAACCCTGGGTTTTGTGCTCTGTCTCGCTCCCCAGTTGTTCTTCCTGGTTATCTGCACACAGTGTGGGACCACTTGGTCCACCAGCCACCGCCTTGGCCGCTTGGTCCTCCAGCTGACAATTTGCTGCATGTTCTCTCTGCATCAGCTGCTTATCTCTGCCCCTCCTGCCAGTCTAGATGAATGTTTCTTCTTTAACTCCTTGGTTGTCAGATTTCCATACAGTTCAATCTTCTGGCAGTTCTGGTTATTTTTTTGTTATTAAATTTGTTGTTCTTCTTTTGGTTGTTCAAGGAGGCAAAGCATATCTAATTGCACCTCCATCTTCTGAATTCTTTTTAAAATTATTTTTAGTTTTTCAAATATCTTATTTATTTATTTTTAGAGAGAGGGGAAGGAAGGGAGAAAAAGAGGAAAAAAAACATCAGTGTGTGGTTGCCTCTCACGCATTCCCTACTGGGGACCTGGCCCACAAGCCAGGCATGTGCCCTGACTTGGATTCGAACTGGCGACCCTTTGGTTCTCAGGCCAGCACTCAACCATGGAGCCACACTAGCCAGGGAAAATTATTTTTTCTTCTTTCAGTTCTGATTGAATGCTTTTTTCTTCCTTGTTTTCCAAATCGTTGATTTGATTTTCGACTTCATCCCCTCCATTGTTGGTTCACTGTAGATTTTTCTCTATTTCACTTAATGTAAACTTCATTTCTACTTGGTCTTTTTTTATGCTGTTGAACTACCCAATGAGTTCCTGGAGCATCCTTATAACCAGTGTTTTGAACTCTGTGTCTGATAGATTGCTTATCTCTATTTCGTTTAGGTTTTTTTTTTTTTTTCTGGAGTTTTGTTCTATTCCTTCATTTGGGCCATATTTCTTTGTCTCCTCATTTGGCAGCCTCTCTGTGTTTGTTTATGTGTATCAGGTAGAGCTGCTTTGACTCCCTGTCTTAGTAGCATGGCCTATTGTAGAAAAGTGTACCTGTAAGTTGAATGGGGTGGAGCCTTAGGTAATTGCCAGGGCAGGGTAACTCATGTCACCACTCTATGGCTCTGTGTGGGGGAGGGCTCAGAGAGGAGACAATGCAGCTGCCTGGTCTCTGGGTTTTTGCCTGGAAGGAAGCTGTCTCCCAGCACTCACCCTGTTGCCAGTCACTTCAACTTATCCCTGTATTCCACTGGTGCCCTTCCAGCTGTTGCTGTGGTGCCGAATCTCATAGAGGGTGAGTCTGCATAAGTCCTAAGTTCATTGTGGGACTTTTAAGAGGAGTCTCCTGAGAATCCTACAGTTTTTTTCCACTGCCCTGACCCCCCACTGATTTTTATAGCCAGAAGTTACGGGGACTTATCTTCCTGGCACTGGAACCCTGGGCTGGGTGGTCTGGTCTGGGACTTCGATCCCTCACTCCTGAGGTATCCCTCCCAAGTTTTACCCACTACATGTGGATGTGTGACTGCCCAATCCACATTCATACCTCTCTGCACCACTCTGCGTCCTCACACCTCTCTGTGCATCTCCATGTCTCCACCCCTCCTACTGGTCTGGATGAATGTGGCTTCTTTAAATCCTTGGTTGTCAGACTTCCATACAGCTCAATTTTCTGACTTTTCTGGGTGATATTTGTTTTGTAGTCTAGGTGTAATTTTTGCTGTAATTGTGTGAGGAGGTGAGATGTGTTTACCTATGCCTCCATCTTGACTGGAAGTCTAGAATTTTGTTTCCATATTCCTGTGATGCCTTTTATACCTGTCCTAGATTAATGGTATAACAAATGGAGGGTGTCCTCATCTAGTAGCAGGTCATATCTGATAAAGGACCTGCTGTAGGTGAGTTCAAAGGGGCTCATTTGTAACTTTCCTTTAGGTGTGGTTCTCATTCTCATGAGACCTATGGGTTACATAGACACCCAGGACTCTGAAAATTCTTGACATGGCTTGGCTAGAGTCTTTTTTTAGGATTTGATTAGGTCTTTCTACCATACCTGAGGATTGCAGTCTCCATGATGAGTATAAGTGATAGTTGATACCTAAAGCTTGAGACAGCTGTAGTGTAATTCTGCCTACAAAAGAGTGTCCATTGTTGCTCTGTAAGCTTCTTGGTAGTCTGAATCTAGGTAAGATTTCTTTTAGTAAATACTTGGCTATCTCAGTAGCATTTTCTCTTCTGATAGGAAAGGCCTCAATCCATCCAGTGAAAGAGTCTTCAAATACTAGTAAATATTTAAATCCAGCCTCAGGGGGCATCTGAGTAAAGTCAATCTGCCAGTTCTCTCCAGGATGTGTGCCCCTGTGTTGTATTGGCGTCAGGAGGGAAGGAGGAGGGAGGTGACTTGGAGTCACTTTGGGACCAGAGTATTCAGCCTTGGGTGGCTTCTTTTATAGTTTTATAAAGTCCTTGTGACACAGACAGCTGGGAAACAGGGGTGGCAAGAGCAGCCCTCTCCATATGGGTGCCATCATGGAGCGTTTTGATGTATTTCTATTTAAACTTTGAGATAATAAAAGTTTATTATCCCTTAACATCCAGCCTGTGGAGTCTCTAGAGAACCCATTCTCTAGGGCCCAAGAGACCTCCTCCATGGTATAGGAGGGGCCTTCTGGAGGTGGAGGGGTGTTGAGGAGCTGAGCTGCCTCCAGGGCAATTGATGAAGACCTGGGTGCCACCTTTGCTGCTCAATCTGCCAATGTATTGCCTTTGATTATATCCATGTCCCCTTTTGGTGGCCCAGGCAGTGTGTTACTGCCACTTCCTGAGGGAGTGTTACGGCTGCAGGGAGTTCTAAAATTTCTTTATGGTATTTTATTGAAGGAGTTTTTAGCTGTTAAAAGTCCTTTTTCCTTCCATATAGCAATATGGGTGTGTAATATTAGAAACTCATACTTTGAGTCAGTATAGATATTAACACAGAGGTTTTTTTCCTAATCATAAGGCCCTATGAGTTCAGCTTTTTTGAGCCAAAGTAGCAGGGGGCAGGGGTTTTCCCTCTTGCTTACTGAAGACAGACAATAGCGTTCCCCACCTTGTCCCCACCAGTCAATAAAAGGGAAACTTTATTGAGGCCCCGGGGCCAAGGGGTTCAGGCAGCAGTCTGTTCTGCAACCCGAAGAGGTGGTGAAGAGGCCTTATTTAGCCTTCCTCCTGTGGTGCAGGTTGTTGGTATGGCCACACTTCTTGCAGTTGACAGTGTGGAGGTTCAGGTGGGTGTAACACTTGCAGTGAATCACCTCGTTACAGTTGTACTTCTGGGCCACCTTGCGGAGGGAGAGCTTGACGATGCCACCCTGCAGTCGAAGAACCAAGGGCAGGGTGGACTCTTTCTGAATGTTGTAGTCTGAGAGTGCAGCCATCCAACCAGCTGTTTGCCCAGATTTCCAACCAAATGGGGATTGTCCCTAAAGCCCTGAGGGCACATAGTCCACATATATTGACAAATCTTCCTAGTTTGGGGGTTAGTCCATTCAAAGGCAAACAGGTACTGGGAGTCAGGATGAAGGAGGATACAGAAGAAAAGGATCCTTTAGCCCTGGCTGGTGTGGCTCAGTGGTTGAGTGCTGGCCTGCAAACCAAAGGGTTGCTAGTTTGTATTCCCAGTCAGGACACATGCCTGGGTTGTGGGCCAAGTTCCCAGTAGGGGGTGCACGAGAGACAGCCACACATTGATATTTCTCTCCCTCTCTTTCCCTCTCCCTTTCCCTCTCTAAAAAATAAAATCTTTTTAAAAAAGCATCCTTTAAATCTAATAGAGTTAAATATTTGGCTTCTCCTGGGATTTAAGATGGTATAGGGTTTAGAACTACAGGATGTACAGTACCAGCCAGTCTTGTCCTTTGGGGATTTTACTGGAGAATAGGGTTTTGTATGGGGACTGGCAGGGCCTGAGCAGCCCATGCCTTAAACACTTTTCAGTGAGAGGTTCAATCCCTCTTATGGCCTCAGGTTTTAGAAGGAAGGTACTGCTGGTTTTAGGGATCTCTCTCTTTTTTTTAATCCTCACCCCAGGATATGTTTATTGATTTTAGAGAGAAGAGAAGGGAGAGGAGGGAGAGTGGAGGGAAACATTGATGTGAGAGAGGAACGTTGATCAGTTGCCTCTTGTACGTGCCTCGACTAGACGTCAAACCCGCAACCCAGGTGTGTGCCCTGATTGGGAATCAAACCCGCAACCTTTTGGTGTACAGGACAGTGCTCCAACCAACTGGGCCACCTGGCCAGGTCAGGAATATCTTGTTGGGGGGTACATTTGGTTGCCCTGCCTAGTCTTTCAGTTTCCCATACCTTGGGGTTGACTTGGACAAGGATACATTCTGCGACATTATTAATTTCTGGTTCAGAGTGAGAAATTAAATTGGCCATCAGGCATAACAGTGAGGGTTCATTATCTTCTATGGCTAATGTTCCTAGGATAATGGTAGTTCCTAGCGTGGACAAGATGTCCCTCCCTAATAAGGGGATGAGGTACCCCGGAACTACAAGAAAAGCATGATTAAAAGTGAGATTTCTGTGCCCTGGCTGGTGTGGCTCAGTGGATTGAGTGCCAGCCTGTGAACCAAAGGGTCGCCGGTCAGGGCACATGCCTGGGTTGCAGGCCAGGTCCCTGGTTGGGGCTGTGCAAGAGGCAAACACACATTGATGTTTCTCTCCCTCTTTGTCTCCCTCCCTTCCCCTCTCTCTAAAATTAACTAAATACAATCTTTTTTTTTTTTTTAAGTGAGATTTCTGAGGCTGTGCCGCCCACTTACCCCGGTGATCAAACAGGTTTTGGGAGAAAGAGGTCCAGGCGAGTAAGTCAGAGCAGATTAAGCAGCTCCATGTCTAATAAAAATGGAGTGGGCTTACCTGCCATGTCAAGAGTTACTCGAGGCTCCTGTGGCGTAATGGTCAGAGGGTTGGTGGGGTGGTGGGAGGCCTTAGATACTCAGTCTTTGGTGTTTGGACCATCATTGGTTTAGAGGTCCTGGGTCCCTTTGGAGCCTAGGACATTCATTCTTCCAATGGCTCTCCTCTCAGAGGGGACATGGTCCTGGGGGCAGTCGAGCCAGAGTCAGCTGTGGTCACTCCCTCTTCCAGGGTCCTTCTTGTCCACAGAAACAGCGTTGCCCCTTTGATGTCTGCTGTAGTCTGGGGACTGGGTAACCCTGAGGTTGCCTAGGACAGAAAGCTGCAGCTAACAAGTGAGGCTTTTGTTTCCATGGGTGACATTTCTTTCCTCTTATGCCCTGTCTTGGTTGTTAAAAACATTGAAAGCAGTCCATACCAGTCGCGCAGCGGGGATTGGGTCCCAAGGCCAGTTTTTATAACTCTCTCCTGATATCTGGGGCTGCTTGCTGGATAAAATGCACCCCCAGAAGTGCTGGGCCCTCAGCAGACTCAGGGTCAATATTTGTGTACTTTCATAAAGCTGCTGTTAATCGCTGTGAAAAAGGGTGGGGTTTTCATCCTTTTTCTGAGTAACTTCTCTTTATCATAATTATCATAATTAACAGACTTAACAGTGCATCTTTTCATCCCCTCTGTGAGGCAAGTAATCATATGGATCTGACCCATTTGATAGGCCTAGTTAGGGTTGTGCTCTGGGATTGCATCTCCCCCTGGTCAATATATGCCATGTTGAGCATGATGACCAGCTAATTCATCAGGACAGGCTCTAGGGCTCCTGTTATGCGTTGCTTTTCACCCACAGTGCTGCAGCTGGGGAGGACAAGCTGTGAATTACTCCGAGTTAGGTTATAAGTCAGTGTCAAGTGATTAAACTCTTCTGTGAACCTATTAGGACCCTCAGAGAACCAACAGAGTTTTTCTTTACAGAGGGCCAGGTCAGACATAGAGAAGGGAACATGGTCCCTCTAAGGCTCCGCATTTGCTACTTCCACAAGTGGTACATGTTAGGGTTTGGGTGGTAATGAGTTCTGCTTCTGGTAGTGGTAGGACTACAAGCAGGGGCAGGTGCCAGTGGCTCGCTAGTGGCGGAGGGGTTATAAGGTGCCAGTTGCTCTTTAGGGGATGACAGGGGAATGAGCTGGGGGCCAGGCTGCACTGCCCTCAGGATGGGTTCTATCTGGTAGGGACAGAGGTCTCTGTCTTGCTGGGACTGACAGGAAGGTGTCTTTTAATTCATCTGATCCAGACATTGTGGCAATACACATCCTAGAAGACTTTCCTAAGTCCCTATTTTGGTAAAGAGCTGTAAACATCTGAATATAAGGTATTTTACTCCATTTGGCTTCATTTTTGCAAAACATATCTAACTGGAAAATAGTGTTATAATTTAGATATCCACTTAACAGGCCAGACTTCCCCATCCCCAAGTTTGTATTGGGGCCAGACAATGTTACAAAAGAAAATGTGGTGCTTATTTTTTTGATCATCACCCTTAAATGTGGCCCAATTGTTAAGACCTCATTTTAAGGAGGAATCTCCAGGAGTGATTTTGGCACCCCCCATTTTGTCTTTTTTTTTTAACCTGGTCAGTGCAGCTGATGACTGATAACGAGACCTCCAGTTCCAGGATGTAGGGCCCCAGGATAAAGTGTCAGTCCAGTTAAGGGATCGGCCCCACTGAAAATCAGCCTGGTTGGCAAGAAAGGAAAATATGGAAAGGCTGCAGGAAGTGATTAGAAAGGGGGTCTAGCAGACAGTGGCCAGATAGGGGCTCTGGAGAATTTCCCAGAGAAGTATGAGTTTACCCTCTGACCAGGTATAACAGGTGCATAGTCTACAGTCAGACCACCCTGAACATGCCCGATCTTGTTTGAAGTGCCTGATGTAAAGACTGAAATCAGAAAGAGAAACTAGTGACAGGTGTGACATGACAAGAATGAAGTTTTCAGAGTCAGTATAATAAATGCTCCAAATAGGGGACCAGGAGTTGTAGGACGAGTCACAATAGTAGCATTGATCAGGAGCCCCATTCATGCACCTTGAGCCAAGTCAAGTAGGGTCTCTGACAGAGAGTCCTGTGGACGTGTTTACCCCGTGTCCTCTAGGCTGAATTACCAATGATCATTGTGGTGGCCAGACACTCTGAGGTTGGATTTACTCTGCTCAGACAGAGGACTCAACTCCACACAGACAAAAGGTGGCAGGGGTGGGACTGGGTCAATTTGAACATCAGGGGTGATCAGCCCCTGACTCGCCAAATTCTGTCAACTGAGGATAGTCATGTGGGCAGGTTATTCTGTCCAGAGGGCAGACTTACCTGTGGTCTCAGCATTGATGAGGTGTATCTTCATGAAGCTTTTACTCTGCTGCTGACAGATTTGCCCCACACCAACAGGAAATGGGAAGTGACAGGAAAGATGAACTGGAGAGTGAAGCAGAGAATACAACTCCAGGTCCCATCTAGGGGGCTAAAAAGTATGTCACCAGAAAGGGACTGGGACCGAAGCAGGTCTGCCCCAGCACAGTCTGGAATGTGTAAAACATTTGCTCCTAAGTGTCTTTGATTAGGGAAGATGTGACCGTGCAATTTATTATCTGGCTGTAGATTGCTTGACCAGTTTGTTCAGCTGTCCATCTCAGTTTCCCCATTCCACTTGCCAATGAATTTTCCCAGCTTCTTACCAACCTGTTCCACCTCCAGGCAAAAATCCACATGTAACATTTGACTCCTGGAACACTTAATTACACTAATCCTATATCCCTCAGTATCCATGGGGATTGGTTCCAGGATTCCCCATGATATCAAAATCCTTAGATATTCAAGTTCTTTATATTAAAGGGCACAGAACAATGCATACAGTCAGCCCTTTGCATCCGCAGATTCCCAAATGCAGATAAAAAACTTTTCCATCTGAGGTTGGCTGAATTCACAGATACAAAACTTGGGGATGCAGAGAGCTATGTATTTTTTTTGAAAAAAATATGCATATAAGTGAACTTGAGCAGTTCAAACCTGTGTTGTTCAAGAGTCAACTGTACAGACTTCCGACCAAGATGGAGGTGTAGGTAGATACACTTTGCCTCCTTGCACAACCAAAAGAAGGACAACAGAAAATTTAAAAACAAAAAATAACCAAACCTGCCAGGAAATCAAACTGTATGGAAGTCCAGCAATGAAGGAGTTAAAGAAGAAACACTCATCCAGACTAGGAGGAGGGGTGGAGACTGGCAGCTGGGACATAGAAGACTTGCAGCAAGGTGGGGGCTAGAAGACTGGGGTGGGCAAGGTGGCGGCTGGTGGACTGACGGTCACACATTCGCATGCAGATAAACCAGGAGGAACAACTGGGGAGCAAGACAGACCATGCAACCCAGGGTTCCAGCATGGGGAAATAAAGCCTCAAAACCTCTGGCTGTAAAAACCTGTTGGGGTTGCGGAGACAGGAGAAACTCTCAGCCTCACAGGACAGTTCAGTGGAGAGACCCACAGGGTTTTGGAATGTACACAAACTCATCCACCTGGGAATCAGCACCAGAAGGTTCCAAGTTGCTTGTGGGTAGCAGGGAAAGTGACTGAAAGCCAGCTGAGGGCCCAGCAAGTGGCATTGTTTTTCTTGGACACCTCCCCCACCTAGAGTGCCACAACTCAGTAATGTGAGTTGTCCTGCCCTGGTGAATACCTAAGGCTCCACCCCGTAGTACAGAACAGGCCCAAGGAGACAAAAAAATATGGTCCAAATGAACAAATCAAAGCTTCAAAAATAGAGCTAAGTGATGAAGAGATAGCCAACCTATCATATGAAGAGTTCAAAACACTGGTAATCAGGATGCTCATAGAAATGGTTGAGTATGGTCACAAAATACAGGAAGAAGTGAAGGCTATACAAAGTGAAATAAAAATATACAGGGACCAACAGTGAAGGGAGGAAAACCAGGAGGCAAATCAACAATTTGAACCAGAAGGAAGACATAAATGTTCAACCAGAAAAGAATAAAGGAACAAGATTTCAAAAAATGAGGAGAGGCTTAGGAACCTCTGGGACAACTTTAAACATTCCAACATCTGAATCAAAGGGGTGCCAGAAGGAGAAGAGGAAGAGCAAGAAATTGAAAACCTATTTGAATAAATAATGAAGGAGAACTACCCTAATCTGGCAAAGGAAATAGACTTCTAGGAAGTAAAGGAAGCTTGGAATCCCAAAGAAGTTGGACCCAAGGAAGCACACACCAAGGCACATCATAATTATATTACCCAAGATTAAAGATAAGGAGAGAATCCTAAAAGAAGCAAGAGAAAAACACAGTTACCTACAAAGGAATTCCTATTAGAGTATGAGCTGTTTTCTGAGAAGAAACCTTGCAGGCAAGAAGGGTCTGGAAAGAAGTATTTGAAATCATGAAAGACAAGGGCCTACATCCAAGATTTCTCTACCCAGCAAACTATCATTT